>PVKA01010404.1:0-64589 GCA_004027165.1 Ctenomys sociabilis
CTTCTGTTCTCTTCTCTGTTCTTTATTTCTGAGGCTCTCAAATTTCTGGTACTAATCATTTATATGCAGTTTTTTTTCCTTCTTTAGTATTTAGTACAGGGTCTCACTGCATAGATCAGACTCATAGTGATTCGCCTGTTTATAGCCTCCCAAGAGCGCGCCACCATGCCCAGTCTCAATTTGGAATTTGGCACACCCCAAGGGTGGGGCTGGCTGTCAAGCCTGGGAATCAAACTCCTGGCCCCTGCTTCTGCCAAACAGGTGCAAAAGAAAATGCTGTTAATATGCATATCTGTCTGATGTATAAAATAATTTGCTAACTAGTCTACCATGATGAATCTGAGGTATAGGGAGATGCAGTAACTTCCCTCAAGACCAAACAGCTAGTCAGAACGAACCTGAGCAATGCCATCTGCTCTGGCCTGCTGTTACCTGGGGGCAGCCTTGACAGTTCTGTGCTTCCCAGTCATCTCTACTGGCATCTTTCCTTTTGTCCCATAGCTCAAAACCTTCCCCCTTGCTGCTCCACTCCAGCCCATGCTGCTGTCTGGTGAAACCTTTGAAGTTGTATACATCACCCTCAGTTATAAAGCCAAGCAATCTTTGTAAATTATCCAAGCTTTTTGCCTTGACATGTAGATGCTGAGGATTACTTAATAATTACCAGGTTTGGAGTATCTCCTGCTTGCTGGAAGTATTGAGCCCTTCATACAATTTTCTCATTTAATTAGTGAAATAACCCACTGGGGTGTTATTTTAGTTTCTGATTTTGCTGATAAAGAAAGAGGGACTTGGAGTGCCGAAAGGAGGTTCAGGTCTGAGCCCCAACATCCTGCTCTTTTGCGGAATGGGAGTTTCCCAGTCATCTGCATAAGCCTCCCCAAAGGGGCTTCCACTCTGAGCACAGCAGCCATGAAGTGTGGTCCCTGGGTTTTCTTTTTAATTCTTATATTATTGAAGTACAAGTACCAATGAGACAGGTTTAAGATACCTGGACAAGATGGATTTGATAAATTAATACATTGCAAACTTTTCATAATGTTTTGGTATCACAGAAGATACATATATGATATTAAACTTACATTATTATAGCATATGTCTCTTATCAGTAAATTATGAGTGTAGCTGTTTGTGTATCTTATTTTTTATACCTGAATTACATCAAAGATTCAATAACTAATACTTTCTACCTTGTTATCTTCCTAGCGGTTGTCCATAGTACTAGAAGCCGACATAATATCCTGTCCAACCACCATTAGTGCAAATCTTGCCTCTCATAGAATTATGTAGAAGCACGGCATTATCTATCCCAACTGTACTGTCCATACACACACATCATGATTCTTCCTTTCCATACCCCTTCCTTTCTCTACACCTGTCAAAGATGGGCACTCCATTGTCATTCAACTAATTTAGGTACCTGAACTCAACGACACAATCCAACACAGTTCAGCATTCCACAACAATAGTGAGTTATCTGAGGAAGTTGTCGACCATAGCCATTTGCAGCTCAACTTATTATTAGTGGTCCCTGGATTTAATGAGATGCTTTCAGGTCCAGAGTCCCTGTCACTGCCTTTCCTGCCCATCTGCCTGTCTACCTAGCTGTCTTCAACCTCTTGCAAAGCAGCTCTAGCTTCCATGGAGCGTACATGGCTCTAATGGTTAGGGAGAGGGCATCTGGCGCTGGCTGGCCTTCCTGCCTATGGGGACAGGTACCACACTGAGGATAACAAGGTACCTAGAGTTGGTAAACATCAACACTGAGGAGCTCGGGCCGAGTCCTTCATCTGTCTTGTCCATAGTACACGCACAGATGAGACCCAGGGCTAGGCCTCAGGTAGAAGACAGCTGACTGCCAGGCGCTGCTGCGCTCAGCCTCCTAGGCCCACTCACTAAAGTCCAGCTGTGGGCAGCAGATAAAATCAGGCTCCTCACAGGCCAGCACCCACCATGTCTGCAAAAAAAGAAATGAAAAAGCAGATGTGCAATGGAGCTTAAAAGATTCTTTTTCTAAAGCAATTTGGCCTTTGCTGACATGAGAGGTATTAGGGTTGCAAAGCTCAGCTTGTCAGAGGCTGCCACCATTACCCGTAAACTTGGGGCTACCTGAGTGAGCAGGGATGAGGCTCCATGACTGTGTATCCCAGTAAATAGTTTGGCACAGACACATAAGGATAGTGTTCCATGGTGAACTTTGCAGGAATCTCTGCCCCTTATGAAATCTCTTTCCTTTGCATAACTATCTCTGAGCCATCTGGGGATAAGGGAAGGGTCATTCAGAAGCCCTTGAGGGAGAGGGCAGGGAACCTAAGTCTCATAAAAGTGGCTCTTGTTTGTCCTGTTAACTCAGAAGCAGCAGCCTGGGGTTGGTGGAGAAGTCAGGCTGGGGTTTGCATCCTGCCCTGGTCACCAAGTAGATCTCTGACTCCTAAACCTGTGCTACTTGAATTTCTTGCCAGGGACTTGAAGGTACATTTCTTCTTCTCAGAGTTCTCTGGGAAGATTTAGTGGGATTTGATGGAACAAAGCAGTGGGCATGGACTTGATGAGGTTGGATACTTGGTCAGTGGGCTGCGTCCAAAAGCAAGCCCTGAGGGACAGAGGGGAACCAAGAGGACCAGTGTTCTTTCGTAGTTGTGGTTACTCAAAGATTAAGTTGGGCCTCTGTGGGAAAGGCCATCTACACTCTGGGGACTGAAGTTTGGAGTGATTAGAGGCTGCTGCATGAGGAAGGCTAGCCAAGCATTCCTATGTGTTAGATTGCTCGAGAATCATTTTTAATGTCTTATTGGGCAGATATTTAGAAACAAATGGATTCTTTATAAGGGGAGGAATAGGATGAGAGAAGCAGTAGGAGTGGCATTTATTGAGCATTTAGCATACACTCAGTATTACACTAACTTGTTCATAACCATTCCGTTATTTAAGCTTCACTGTCGTCCCATAAAGTAGGTGTCAAATTTCCATATTATAGATGAGCTAAGAGTCAGAAAGATTACCTTGCTTGTCCAGGATCACTCCTCCCAACATGTGGGAGAATACAGAGCTTCTGATTCCAAAGTGAAAGTGCCTCTTGAGTTGGGTCTGGCATAATTCTGATCTTCTATTGAGTATGAGAAAGCATGGACAGCCACTCCCAATGTAGTATGTGAAGTTTAACTTCCTGTGTTTAGTGGAAACCTGGGAACCACCCAAGGCAGCTGCCCATTTGTTGGGCACATACGTCTCTGTGCATGAGGTGATGTTATGTGGTGTGTGCATATTTTTTTGTTTTATTGAAGTATAAATGGCAGGCCCACCTGAACTGTGTGTGTAGATCAGGGGCAAACATGTGCATATGCCTTGGGCTGAGTAGAGGCACTGACTGTGCGCCAAGCATGGGAGAGTCAGGAGAGGGAACAGAGTGCCTAAGTTCTGTGTCTTGAATGTTTTGACAATAGTCACCTCTGCACCAAGGACAGAATCCTCCCATTGCACACATTCCCAGCTCCTTGGGCCTCAGTGGCACCTGGACCTTATAGAGAAGGGAAGAAAAGGCTGATGTGGGAGGAGGAAGGGGAAGGAGCAGTGTAATGGCCAGGAGGAGTAAATTCAGGCAGCAGAGTTCCATCCTGCCGGAGGGCTATGAGCCCCTCTAATCCCTCTCAGCTCTGTCCCTGCCTCCTCATGTGTCTTAGGGCCCATGAATAGCAGGCTCTGGGTTCTGACATGAGGCCATTCATCCCAGTTTGATTGTCTTTCTGACCTGGCAGGGCTTTCCTGTTGTTTTTTTAGGCTGAGGTAGCCCAGCTACAAGAGCAGGTGGTCCTGAAAGATGCAGAAATTGAGCGCCTGCACTGCCAGCTCTCTCGGACTCCAGCTCTCCACAATGACCACACAGAGAGAGGTGACTGGATTGACTGTGACAGAATGCACTTGTCCTGGGCCCTGGGCTTGCTCTTATGTATGCACGTGTGTGCATAGGTATGCTCATGTGTGAGCACATGCATGTATGCAAGTGAGCTATCCAAGTAAGTGGTTGCGGGTGCATATCCGTGGGGGAGCCTGTATAGTACAGCTTTATTGTGTGCAGTCAGGCCACGGACTCCACCCTTTTCCAGAATACTCAGCTCTGAACACTTTCTTTAAACATTAAGAGTAAACTGAAGCTTTGTGTGGCCCATTCTGTAGCTTTTACCAAGAGCATAAGAAATAGCCAGCCCTTTCATTCATTGAAAAGCCTTGTTTCTGTTTTTCACCAAGGAGGAAGCTAAGCAAGCTGTCCCACCTGGCATCTGCACAAGACCCTGAAGTTGCAAATCATTTTGTTCTCACCCTTTAGACCTCACCATATTAGTCACTCTTTGGGAAGGCTTTTCCTTGCTGCTCTACCCCAAGTAGATCCCCCCAGTGTTATTATTCTTTAATTTAGCATCCTTGTTTCCTTGCTAGTGCTTAGAAGTCAGTGGTGTTATATTTTGAGGGGTGTTGGGTCATCCCTACTGTGAGGCAGATTGGTTTAAAAACAAGCCTGCAGAGCTAGGTGTGGTGGCGCATGCCTAGCATCCCAGCACTCAGGAGGCTGAGGTCAGACTGCACTATAAACTGGGCTCAGGGCCAGCCTGAACTGGACACTGTTTCAAAAAACAAAACAAAACAAAAAAAAGAACAAGGCTACAGAGCTCACTCAATGCTATTAAGAAGCATCATATATGTGGTTGTGTACGATGTATGCAAAACAATCACACACCATCCAGCTTCTCTGCTTGATCTTGGTTGGCTACTGTCTGTCACAGAGCGCATACACCCTATGGATTGGTGCCACTGTCTTGTCCCCTTTGGCCTCAGCACCACTTGGGGTGGAAAGGCCACACATCCCTACATTTTTTTTAAGCTTAGGCTTAAAAGACATGAGTGACAAGCATCCTTCTGCTTCCCCCAGGCTTGCATCAGTGTCCTACCAGGGCAGCGGATGCATCCTGCCAAGGCAAACCTGTTTAGGCTGGGACACTCGGAACCATCTTATGTGCCAAGGATGGTAGAGAGTTCCTGATACCATAACTGCAAGCCTGGGAAGATACTTCCTTGGTCCAGGCCATCCAGCCCCATTAGCATGTACCTCCTAGAGCTGGCCCTTTGGTCACTTGCTCTGACCAGTGAGTCCAAGCTTGCTAATTATCATCTAGAATGTACCTCCTGTACGTCTCACAGACTGAGCTGCCAAGCTGCTATCAGCTGCAAAGTGCTCTCCACTTCACTAGGAGACCTAATCCCTGTAGCTGTTCAAGCATAGTCCATATACATACTGTTCTATTGGTACTGATTGTAACAGCATCTGAAAAGAAACAGGATGACTGCACCTTTGTTCTTTTCTCTTCTGCACTTTTCAATGCAGACATTTCTATTTCCTTGGCAATACTCAGATTGGGAACAGTTACAGGACCTTCCATGGAAAATTCAAGTGTATGCCAATCCTTGTACCCTAAATGCCTCAAAGGCCTTCCAGTTTCTTCAAGCACTGGCCCTTCCCTTGGCTCCTCAGACAAGTTTGGGAAGAAGTCAAGTGAGTCCCAGTTGGGTCTAAAGTGAGAGAAAACTACAGGTTTTCTGACACCGATCACCAAACTTTTGCCCCAAGAGGAAATTCTTTAGGCTTATGGCAGAATCACAGAGATTGTTTTAATTGATTTATTGGTACATCTAAATATTTTAAAATTATGACTATATCATCTTAAATTAACCCACAGCCTTCATTCACCTGTAGACATATTTATTTATGTATTTATTTTAGTACAAAGTCTCACTACACAGATTGGACTCCTAGCAATCCTCCTGTTTTCAGCCTCACAAGTGCTGGGATTGTAGGCTTGTGCCACCATGTGCAATCTCAATCCCTGTCTCAGCTTGCCACAGGGGTGGGGCTGTCATAGCGTGCCAGGGATCAAAGCCCAGACCCTGCACTCTGCCTGAACAGGTGCTGTAGTCTGCTGAGCTATCTGACTGGCCCTCTTTCTTTAAATTCTCCTCCATTTTTAGTCTGTTAAACTGTATGTTTTTCTCCAAAACGATTCAGCAGCCTAGGCATATGCTGATATAGAGATGTTCTTAAGAGATGTTGATAATGAAGGAATTTTGGCTTCTCTCTATCATTTTTGAGTAAATGGCATTTTTCCCCCATGTATGTGCATAGAAAGAACAAAAGAGTAGGTCCATTCATTAGTAGTTTAAAAATATTTGATGAGACCATCTCTGTACCCAATCACCACCCCAAGTTCTTGAAATATAAGCCATGCCTACTGCACCAATCTCCAAGTCTGAATGTGTAGGAGTATCTTAGCATAAAATAGTGACTCTCAGTATTCATAGAAGTAATTCTTTCTGTGCCTAAATTCTTTTAGACCAAGAAATTCAACGTCTGAAAATAGGCATGGAAACATTGCTTTTTGCCAATGAAGATAAGGTAAGATAAGGTTTGATAACCCTGTGCTTTCCTTGTTGACATCTCTAGCTCAGCCTGGGCCCTGCTTGTCTGCTTCTCTGGACAGACGGGTCCCCATCAGGCCACTGATAAAGGGCAGGGCTAAGAGCAGCTTTTGCCTTCTAGAGACTCAGCACCAGAGCTTGGTTTTCACTTTGGTGCCTAGGAACTTTGCCTAAATGGGACTCTCCAAAAGGCAAATGAGGGGCTGGGGAGATGGTTCAGTAGAATAAGTGCTTTCCTGGCAAGCACAAGGGCCTGAGTTCAATCCCCAGTCCCGCAAAAAAAAAAAAAAAAAAAAAAGGCAAATGAGAGCTCCACCCATCAGTATGAGCATGGGGAAGCATTGCCACTGTGGTTATGATCAGTGTGATAGCTCCTGCCCTGATCTTCACAAAACTTATGAAATGTCCAACCAGTCTCACACATACACACCCTGTTTTTATGACAGAAGCATCATAAAAGCACTTGGCCACATGTGGTGCCTCACTTTACCCTGCTACCTTATATTCTTCTCAGCTAATTTCTTCATAAAATAACCACATGTAAATGCAAAGCACTTAGCTACTATAAATATATCTCAGAGAACCCTAATGCTGCATTTTACAGATGAGGAAACAGACTCCAAGACCATCTTATATGCCAAGCCTGGGTAGAGAGGCTTTTGCCCAGAGTCAGGTAACTAATGGATAGCAGGGCCAGGGTTCATACCCAATGATATCTCATTCCAGTCCTTCTAAGTCCCTGGATACTTCCCTTTTCCCTTGTAAGAACTGATCCCTCTGGGGATTTCTTCTGTTGTGCAGCATTTCTCAGACTCATAAGGAATGGGTGAGGATAGCAGGATAAATACAACAACTTTGTTGTAGTATTTTGTTTAGCTACAGAGGGCAGCACTGAAGCAGGGGACAGATTTCATCAGTGGCACCTTGAGGAGTATGGCGGGCCATGAGGTGCATGCTCTGCAAGTGTGGAAGCCCCTCGAAGGGTATGTCGATGGTTGCTGCCCACAGTCTGCAGGTAGTCATGTCTGCAGCTGCCTCTGAGGCAGATTTCCAGGCCCCAGCACTATAGGATGGATGGGCCCATGGTCTCTTTCCTTTGGGATGCTCCAGACTTTCCACCTGGAATTTCTTCTCAGTGTGCTCAGGATATAGACTGGCCCCAAAGTGAAATCAGCTAAGGTAGCAGTGGTAGTATAAATTTAAACTTGCTCTCATTTAAACCATGGCAGGACCGTCGGATAGAGGAGCTCACGGGGCTGCTGAACCAGTACCGAAGGGTGAAGGAGATTGTGATGGCAACTCAAGGTGAGGAAGTTTGAAAAATGTAGCATCTTCCCTGAAAAATATTCCGTCTTCTTGATTACGTCTTTGATCAGATTCTTTATCTCCATTTGGAAAAGATCTACTGGGAGCATTTAAATTATCCTTGGATGTGGGAAATGGACAGCTTTTGGTTTCTAGAAATTTTATCAAGTGGTAGGCAGAATTTCTAGAAACCATCTAGAGCATCAAGAAACTAAAGGCTTCAGCTTTATGCTTTGGGAATTCTCACCCCTGAAGGGCTGCCTACACATCTTTTCAGGATACCACTTAGAGACAGAAAGTGGAGTCAAACCTAGATCAGAAATCAGTTTGTTCCTTCATTGGGGATTGGAGCTTCTCCACCTCTTAGAAATATGGAGCTCCAGGAAGACTCACAGGGAACCTGAGAGCTTTCCTGGAATTGCCTGGCACCTGGGTGCCAAGTGAGTCACAGGAGAGGAAGCTATGCTCACCACAATCCCCCTAACACAGGCAGAAGGCACAAGATAGTGTGAAGTAATGCTATCCATGGAACAGCCCTCAGGATTGAAAGGGTGAGTGGGGCAAGCGGAGGCTGAGGTTCAGGCCTGTCTTCTGGTTGGGGACAGCCTGGGAGGAACCTGGAACTTTCAAGGCTAGGACTTCTCCTTTTGAATCAGGGAGCGCTGTGGGTGTCACACTTGCCAGCAGCCTGATACAGGCTGCATCTGTGTTCTTTGGGGAACAGTGGTACATAGCCCAGGCTGCCTGCCTTATTACTCATGCCACTGATCTGGGTTCTGATAGCATGAAGAACGATATGTTTCTCAAGAAAGGGCTATTTTTGAGGTGTTTAAGAACCTCCGATTCTACTAAGTTATTGCTCTTCTTGAGAAAGAACAAGATGTCCTGGGCTTCTGCCAGCCCTCATACAAATGTTGCAAACCTCTCTTGTCTACTTCTTTATTTTGGGCCAAGACACCTTCAAGGCCTGACAGCCCATGGCCAAGGAATAGGTCAAAGGCAAGAGGTGCCTTACCTCTGTTCCAGAGATCACCTTTGACATGAAAATGACCTTTATGACAGCCCTTGCTTGCTCAAATATCTTAAGAACTTTGGTTACAGTTTTATGGTAGAATGAAAAGTTTCTGAACGACTCAGACAGTAATTATCTTCATTCCTTCTCTGTTGCTGGGATGTAGTACTAGCCTCACATTACTCTGCCTCACATTTTTAGTGGCTTATTCCAAGTCAGCCAGTTCCCAGGCAGAAATGGTGTGGTGGGAGGACTAGCAGGGGAACACTGCTTGCTTCATGGTAGCCAGGAAGCAGAGAGTGAAGGGAAGAGCTGGGCCGGGTAATCAACCCTTCCCAGTCACATCCTCAGTGACCCCTGCGCCCCAGCTCCTGCCAGCAAGTGAGCTGAGAAGGAGTCAGGGCATTAACCCACTGATGTGCCACAGCCAGTGTCCTTCCAGAATCCTATGGCTAACACCTCTAAGGGTTTTACCGAACATTCTAAAGCTTAAACAATAGCAGTAATGACCCTCTACTTCTGCATTAATGCTTCCAGGGCCTTCCGAGAGAACTCTTTCAGTCAATGAAGAAGAACAGGAGGGAAGCTTCAGGAAGTGGAACATTGCAAATAAGGGCTCTGAAGAATTGTTAAAACAAGAGGTATTATGGCATATTTCCATCCAAGTACGGGGTTACAGCAGCCTGCAGAGCATGCTCTTAGCTAGCGGAAGATCCAGTCAGGCACCTGTCATGTCCACTATGAATAATGATGTCTGTGGAACAGTACTAACTTAGTAATACCCTGGAACTTTCAAGGGTAGGACTTTCCCATTCTAATCAGGATCCTTGTTTACTTTCTTCTTTCTTCTCTGGAATGTAAATGTAGACCAAAGATGGCGTTCACTATTTCTCCTAATCTGCAGTATTCTGGAGAAGCGATGAAGAGAATTTAGCAAATACATGTTGAGAGGTATCTGTAACTTTTGAGGTGATCCATTTCTGTTCCACAGATATCTCTTCAACCCCATGGTCAGCACACAGATTGCCCTTCTCTTTGATTTAAAAATGTAGTCCTATCATATGAATCTCTCTGTGCTTGGACTGAAGATTAAAGATAAAGGAACAAACAAGCTCCTGAACACAGACCTCAGCTAGAAGAGACTTCAGCCTGTGGGCAGGAAGGTTCATGAAATTATAGTTCAGTCTTCAGAAAAAGACTTGAGAATCTACCTCAGTCCTTTGAATTGAGAGCACACAATGAACCTGCTGTTGGGTCAGAAGCACCCCATATTTTTGACTGTAATAAAACAGCAATAACTAGGACTCATTCCGAACGAACCTCTGTGGGGTCCCTGACATTTGAACTGTATGTGGCTCCCCTGTCTACTCCTCATGGAACCTCACTGGATTCTTAGTATATTGTGCTCAAGCTGAGGATTGATGAATCTTAAGTAACATACTCCAGGTCACACTGCAAATGGATGACAGAACCTGAAGTGTAACCTAAGTATGTCTGACTGCAAAACCCAGCTGTGCTAGAATGCTAGGGTTCTTTCTACAAGAAACCAGAATGACTGGGCTGTAGGTAAATTGGCCATTGTTGTAGTCAGTGCAGCACCGAACAAGCCCCCATTAGCTCATACTTCCTACCCTGATGTACTCTTTCTTTTCTGCCTTCATGGTGAGCTCATGCTCATGTGACCTCCTCTCTGAGGCCTTCTCGACGTTCCCCACCGTTCCCTCTGTCCTTTGATGTGTTGCAGGTGTCAGAGGCATAGAACAGGTGACTTGGCTCTTTTACCCTTGCTCCACTGTGTGCCTTCCAGCTGTGGGGTGTGCTTGCCCCTTGCCTAGCACAGAGATGACAAACAATAGACGTTGCCCATGTTTCCTAAGTGACTGTATCACTAGCATTCTCCCTTTCCAGCCACAGAATTTGACTCTGGTTAACCCAAGCTACAATGGAATGATTTGAAAGGAATATGTAGTGACTCATGAATGAAAAGAAACACTGAAAAGCCAAGCTTTCAGTGTTTGGAAGTCAGCAGCATCAAGAGCCTAGGGACCCATGTTTTAGGCTTCTACTACTAGGATAAGAACTTTATCTAAACTCTGGGGATTAGGAAGAAAAGGCAAAGTATTGTTGTCTAAACTCTGGGGATTAGGAAGGAATCCAAATGGCTACTACCTGGATGATTCCTCAAAAATTAACCAATTTCTAAATTGCTATAACCTTTCCTTACATGTTTTCAAATTTGGTTCCATATGAGGAAAGCATGGAGATTTTACCACCAGGATTTAGCCCACGAGTTTGGAGAAGATGGCTATGACATGACAGAAACTTCCCCAGAATAGTGCTGACTCTTTAGTTCTGGAGTCTGTCCTGTCAGAGCCCAATTTCTGGAGAACAGTTTTCTCAACGACTGTTGTTGTTATTATTAATTAATTTATTTATTTGTATTATGCCTACCTGCTTGGCATCTTCAAAGAGCAGGGTGTCACTCTGATGTACCTACCTTGACTGTACCCAGGAGTGAAAGCATGGCTCCCCAAAGGAATCATCCCAGGAAGAAGGAAGGTTTGGTCTCCAGATAGTAACTTTCCTCTCTGGTATCTCTTCTTTTTTGTTGCAGATGCCTCCAAAATGTAGCTCTCCCAAAGTGGAGCCCCCTCCCCTGCCGCAGAAGTCGCTGGAAACCAGGTAGGAGACTTGAGCATCTGTCTAGAGTCTCTGTGCTTGCAGGTCCCTCTTGGGGTTCTTGAAATAAAAGCTGGCTATGTGTGCTGCTCTGTGCACACCTGACCTGCCACTGTCAGGGCATAGCCAACCAGGCCTACCTCTTCTGGCCACAGAGGGGCTGGGGACTGAATCATTATAGCTGAAGAAAAACCTGGCCAGAGATCTTGGAGCCTCAGAGAGGAGGTGACTTCAGCTCCTCAATGCCTTCCGATAGCGTTCTTGGAATTGAGTTCATCCATTGGTGTATGTTTGTCTTGTCCATCAGCCCCTCTGAAATGTTCTTGGGATGAACAGAGACCTTTGACCATTCAACCATTATAGGGAGGATCATTTCTTTTCACTGGGAAGTTAGTCTAATGGCTTTGGAAACAGCACACTTACAAGGGGCTGGCCTGTAGGGTTATTGGCTACTATCTGGATGGTTCCTCTAAAATTAACCAGTTTCTAAATTGCTATAACCTTCCTTACATGTTTTCAAATTTAGTTCCATGTGAGGAAAACATGGAGATTTCACCACCAGGTTTCAGCCCAGGAGTCTGGGAAGATGGCTACAACATGGCAGAAACTTCCCCAGAATAGTGCAGACTCTTCAGTTCTGGAGTTTGTCCTGTCAGAGCCCAGTTTCTGGAGAACAGTTGTTCTCCCAAGGCTTGATTAAGCCCCACAGAAAAATGGCCATATCTGAGAGCATGAGTGGCCAGTTATAACTTTTGCAGAATAAGAAATTAATGTATAATTCATTTGGGAAATCAGCAATGAGAAACTCATATTGACCAGACTTACAAGAGACTAAAATATAAATAAATGCTGATTTATTTGTACAAATTCATGATTGCCAAGGAAATTTCATGCCACGTCACCCTTGCAGCATCTGTTGGCACAGCCTCTTCTCTCCTGTTTGGTCCTGGATCTATAGAATCCCCCTGTGCAGACCCAGTTCTGCTGAGCAGGCTGCTCAGGTGTGTGCAGGGCTAGAGGACCCAAACCAACAATGCTTTGGATTTGTGTGGCTGGTATTTTGGTCTCCACTCTGATCAAGGCACCAACTTCTTTCTCTTTGATCAATCTTAGCCTCACACACAAGCCAGCAGAAGTGCCCTTCCTGTCCTTTGACTCAGCTGACATTGGTCTTCTGTGTCAGCACATGGCAATCACTTTCCAACAGTGAAAGAAAATGAAGTGTACTCCAGCTATTTTGAAATTGTTTTAATTAATTATTTGGTACATTTTCTCACTACACAGCTTAGACTCATAGTGATTCTCCTATCTCAGCCTCCCTGGCACTGGGATTACAGGTGTGCACCACCACATCTGATTTCTGTTGGCTGGCACAGCATGTGGTGCCACGTGTTGAATCTGGGTCCTTGTGCTTGTCAGACAGGCACTTAGACTACCAAGCCCCACTCCAGCTTTTTGAGCAATGGCTTGGACTTTTCACTGGGATCGAAAGCCCTCACCAACATATTGTTGGGCCAGGCTGCTTCCCAAAATGGGCCAGTCTGTCTTATATTTTGCCGACTATGAAAGGATATTTTTTTTTTAAGTGCCCTGACCTTTACTCTCAGCTTAAGATAGAGAACTGATTAAGCACTAGGAATGTCCTCTATGTATCATACTTCCTTCTCTAGTAATTATTTCTTTGTTTTGTGCTTGACTAGAGCTCAGAAGAAGCTCTCCTGTAGTCTAGAAGACTTGAGAAGTGAACCTGTGGATAAGGTCAGTCATCAGTCTACCCACACAGACTACTTTTCTGGGCCCATCAGAATACTAGCATGCTGCAGGTGAATCCTGGTTCTTCCCTTGGAGAGAAACCTATGCATTGCTGGGGAGCAGAATTATAAGACTATTTTTAGCAAAACAGACAGGTTGACCCAAGGAAATCTTGAGACAGGACCAGTCAGAAAACACTGGCTAGAGTTGGTAAGAGAGTGGTTGTGGTGGGCAAAGACTTGCTAAAGTCTGGAAGGTTCTGGCAGGTTTTGGAAAACGGTGGGGGAACAGGAGAAGCAAAGTCAGCCATGCGTCAGATCAAACCAGAGAAGATCCAGACACTGGTCCTGTCTTCCCAGGGTTCTGGGCATCACTGTAGAAGTTTTGCATGAAGAAGTAATGAGAACAAAGGAGGTGATCCCAGAGTCAGAGCTGGAGTAACTTAGAAGATTGAGAACCACTTAATAAAATGTCTGGAAAAGCTGTGAAGAGGGCTTAGTGGCCTCTTTCTTGAGGAGAGTTCCTGACCGTGTCAGTGGGCCCTGTGCTGGAGAGAAATCATGGGCTGTGGAGCTGACTCCTGCCCCAGTAGCACCTTCATCAGGCCCATGCTGTACATCATCTCCTGGAGCCAGCGGAGTGCCCACATCCCTAGTGACAGTGAAGATCTATACATGCTGGAGTTAGCAGGAGCCTTCTTTGATTCCATGGCCCTGGGCTCCTTGTTACCCTGGTCAGATTGGTAGCTGGTACTCAAGATGTTGGACAGGGACTTGTGGTTATTGCCATGGATGGTGATTTATGAGGCGAAGGTGTATGTGTGCATGCATGTGTGTGTACACACACAAGTGCCCCTTTCAAATGTTAGCAGACAGGTAACATTTTAAGTTTTTGTTTGTGACTAACACAGGTCTCTTTTTCTCCACATAATCAAAATGTTTGTCACTCCCAGTGTGTCAACGGGAACCAAGTCTCTCCTGTGGCAGAACCCAAGGTACGTTAACTTCATGATTATCACCTGTCTGTGCTGGTGCTGTTTGCTAGAATGTTGTTGCAAATTGTAGCTCTGGAGCCCCAACATATGTTAACCATAAAGGATAAGAAGGCAATAAGAAAAGTGAAATTCTTTCCCACATTATATCTTTATGTGCACTTATTCTTATGTCTAGTGTGCTTTTACCGCCATTACTTGTGGGATAGGATTTGTTATTATCCCCTCCATGTTACAGACTTGGAGAAATTACTCTTTAACAATGCAGTTGTTAATAGATTCAATTGCTAAGAGGAAGATGCTATGATCTTTGCACCCACAAGAGTGTGGCAGTTCTCCTCCTTCCTGTGCAGCTGTGTCACATTAACAAACACGAGAGGACACCAAGTCCCTCCTTTAATGAACACGTTGAGTTATTAAAATTCTATTAGAGCTGATTTTCTCCTAGGAGATCTGTTGTGGAAGATGATTATGTTTCCAGATCAGTGCACAAATGCTAACCCTATAATAAATTGAAACTTCATGTGATTAGTGGGATTTCAGCCACACCCAACCGCCATTTATAGCATCATATGGGAAATGCATCTGGCGCAAGCCTCTCAATCTTCTGCCCTGCCCATGTAGGCTTTGGCTGAGAAGGTCTTTTTGTTTTGATTCAGTTCAGTTCGTTTTGGTTTGGTTCTGTTCTGTTCTGTTCAATATATTCATACCAATATGACCGAATGGGGCATCTCTGCCCTTCAAACTGTGTAAGAGGATGTTCCTGTCTGCATCTCTACCCCAAGCAAAGGGACTTCTCTTCACTTTCACATTTGTAGCAGTTGGTATTACAGTTAGGTCTCCATGCCTTGGACCATCTGAACTGTAGAGCCAGAGTTTGCCTGACCCGCTATCCCTGTGCTTTGGATACATAGTCCCTTGGCCCTAGAGGCCACAGTCCCTATGATCCCTCAGCAAAAGTCTTCATTTGGAGACTGTGAAGTCTTCTACCCAGCTGCCCCCCCGCATTTACCTCCGCTCACAGGTGTTTTCAGGCACGAGAGTAAGTGTCTGTCTGCTGCTTTGGAAGCACAATTCACTCATGAGCCCAAACCTGGAGACATGCATGTGTTTACTAAGAAATCTGAGTGATGTGGGAATTCTTAATGAAAGAAAATAGAAATATTGTAGATTAAAAATTCAATTCTGATATACCTTTGACCACAATCAATAATCTTCAGCTCAGTTCATCATGGCCACCCCTTTAAACACACACACACACACCAAACCCATACTCCCAGGACCATTCACAGGCACAGTAACCTTTTAGCATCTTGGCCTTGCTTCAGTGAGCTCTTGTGTTCTCTGTCCAAACCTGTTCCATGATATTAGACATGTCTTCTGAACTTCTCCAGAATTATACTCCCTGGCCTGGTCTCCTATGCTTTTGGTCAGTTTTTGCTACTTTGGACAGCTCCATAATTGGGTTCCTCTAGCTCCTTCCAAATGCTCTGATCTCTGGGCTGAACATCTACCCTTGTTCATGGATCCTCAGCCTGAAAAGCAGAAGTTTCATGAAGGATTCTTTAGTTGTGCCTGGGGCCACACTTGGGCATGATTTCTAGTTATCCAAGCTCCCTTAATCTAGGGGTGACTGTAGATTGCTGTTGCTCTAGAGCTCAGCATGATATTTTCTGTGCTTCTGTGTATCTGCTGTCCACTGAGTGCTAGCCCAGTGCTTAACAGTTTCACACTAAGCCAGAGGCAGGAATTGCTCTTCACTTCTGCGTATAGAAATGACAAGGCAGAGGTTCTGAGAGGTGGACAACAAGAGCATTGCCTGTCCACCTACACCTGGTTTGGGGGCATTTGTGCTGATGTCACCAAAACCTGCTTTTGAGAGCCCTTTGCTATCCCATATTTCATATGCGATAGGGAACTGGAGTCATTCCCTGTAGTTCCCAAAGCTTTTTGGACACTGCTTTCCCACGGTCAGTGGTTCCTGGGGCTGACTTGTATCAGAATAATCTCAGACGCTAGTTAAAAACACAGACTCCTGGGGTGTGCTCCTGAGGAGCTGATTCACAGGGCTGGGGGTGCAGCAGGGAGTGTGTTGCTTTTGCAGTGCACCAGGTGAGTATGAACCAGCCCTGGGGAGCTGTTGATCTTGCCTACGTGTCTGATCTCGTCTACCTTGTATCTCACAGATCATCACAAACTTGAAAATCTCGTAGGCTTCGTCTCTCCCGGTTCTAATTACTTCTCCTCACTGGCCAGTGTTTTCAGAATTCTTAGTTTTCTGTCTCCATAGTTCTTCTTTCTGAACCTTTTGAGAGGGTTATTGTCAATGTTCAGCAAATGAGCTGAGTATCGGGCAATCATTTATTGTTTGGTTAAACAAGGACATAATGACATGCATTTATAAACAAAGTGAATTTGGAAATGTATTGGTCATTTGACTTTTAACTAAATGAAGTTTGAAAAGATGGCTCTAGGGGCCCCGGGGAGATAGCTCATCAGCATAAGCCTGGCAAGCACAAGGTCCCAAGTTTGATCCTCAGTACAGCAAATAAATAAATAAATAAATAAATAAATAAATAAATAAATAAATAACAGCTCTGTCACAACAGTCTCCCTTTATTATTGTTCTGACTACTCTTGTCTCAGAACCTATTTTGTCTTCTATGTTCCTTTTCTTCCGGGTCCAGTCGAATGATCCACAGCTGATTCTCTCAGTTTCTCTCTTGCTGTCACAGTACATTATGCTTTGTTACCCTTAGGTTTGCTGATATATGGGTCATTATGTCCTTGTTTAACCAAACAAATTGTATTCTTTCTCTTTTAGTCAACTTTTGCTTCTTTGGGGCACTTTATGTAGCCAGGGCCCACGCATGGTGCCTGCTGCACTGAAGTGTAGTTGACGCAGTTCCTGGGGGTGTCTGTGTTGGTGTGTGGCCTGCTCCTGCTGCCACCCTCCCCAAGTGTGTATGATACTTGTTTCTTTGCCTTAACATGATGCTCCTCAAAATAACTGTTCTTACAATATGGACTTGATTGATTGATTGATTGATTGACTGAGACAGATTTGGTGTTTCAGACTAGCTTCTAATTGGTTACATAGCCCAGGCTAGCCTTAATCTCAAGAATCTCCTGCCTCAGTCTCCCCGATGCCAGGATTATAGGTGTACCTCACCATACCTGGCTCAGAGTTTTTCTTTTGTTGCTTCAAATTTGGACTCAATTCTCCTCAGATAACATGGGTTTCTTATAGTCAGGCCCCACAATAATTTGTGCACCTGGCTAAGCCCTTGCAGAAGTCTGTCCTGACCTGGTGTATGTGAAGGTGCTACTTAGCTAAAACACCACTGTACTGACCATGAAAGGAAGTTTAGGATAACAGGGAAACTCTGCCTTTCCTTTAGGAGTGTGTGTGTTCAAGCATACGTATATGAGATAAGGCACTACCTCGCAAATTCTGGCAAGGAGTAATTCGCAACTATTAACTCAATAAGCCTCTGAGCACAAGGCCATATGGGACAGGTTCCCCTTTGCAGGACAGATCTATTTTTCTACTTCCAGCTTGGAAGCAATTGCACACAACCCTCCATTTGCGCTTTGCCCCGTCCCTGCCTCTCTGTGGATAGCTTTCCTCCTACTTAGAACTCTGGTCTCCTCTCTAGACATAGTCTCTGAGTCATGATAAGTGACAAATGGTTGTGGAAGAACAGGAAATTGTTCAGGAAATCCAGAGAAGGGTTCCCTGGTGAAGTTTGAGGCTGAGTGTGAGGGTTAACTCTGCATCCCTCCATCTCTCCTTCCCACAGGACAGCCCTTTGCTTGTGGAGCAGAAATATCCTACATTACCTGGGAAGCTTTCAGGAGTCATGCCCAATGGAGAAGCTGCCAAATCAACCCCCACTGCCTCCCAGGCTGACCCCTCAAGCAGCAACCTGCTAAGGCTGAGTGAGTGTTTCTCCTCTGACAGATGCTTTAGCCAACAATTGAAAATGGTGGGTGTCAGGAGGGCCTGGAACGAGTTGTGTTCCACATAGTCCACCTTTTAAAGGTTATACCTCACAGCACAGCCTGTGCAAGAAGTTTCCTAAGGTCAGCACCTCAGAGACTCAACAAAAAGCAGGCTCTGCATACACCTGTCTTGTCTAGCTATAGTCACCCCATTTTCTTGCTGTTTTTCATTTCTCTTCTTAACCCCTGAAGGTCCTTTCCTCCACTCCTCTTTTGCTTCTCAACCTCCCTCCTACCTCTCCCATGCCTCACTCTTCTGCTTCTGTCTGGTCTCCTCTCCTCTGTCACCACCTTCTCTGTAGCTCTTCTGTTACCAGCAGGGTGATAGTCTGAGCTCTTCCAAGTGAGAGCACTTCTTTGACAAACAGAGGAAGTGGCCAAGAATGAGAGAATGTCAGTCTACCGCTATCTTTTGGAGGGTGGGACCTGGAACCACACAGCTTCTGCTACATGTCACCAAGAAAGCTTTCCCCCAAAGCAGCAGCAGCCTCAGCCCAAAGTGGGAATGCTGTGGTCCTAGCAGCACTCCTGTCACCCTGACTCCTGTCCCTGTCATTCTGTGAGCTGGCCTGTGAGTCGGCTCCAGAGGCCTGCTCTGCTGGTGCAGCAGCTCAGATGAGCCCTGAGAGCTTTGTCTGGCAGCGGTACTCAGCTCAGACACAGCTTCAGGTCACTCTAGTCTGAGCCAGCCCGGCCCGTGAGAGCTGCACACAGCCTTCTACTCAGGCCTTGTTGCTCCTTACTCCTCCCCCTTATGCAAGGACAGTTCAGTCTCCCGGGAAGCAGCCCTGGAAGCATTCAGCCCCTCCAGGGAGGCTTTATCTCAATTCCCTAATGCTGTGGGCATGGCTTAGTTCCCATTATCCCTACCACTCTTCTTGGAATTATTTTTCTTTCTGTTTAAGATTTTCTCTTTTGTTTGCTGACGCTGTTTTATTTATATCTTTGCTTCCCTGTAACTCTGTTGTGCTGAACTTTGGCCTCTTGTTCCTTCATATGGCTTCTCTGCTTCTTGGTTGGCTGGAGATCATGGCCGGAGTGTCAGTGCCCCCGTATTAGGTACTGTACCTGCTCCAGGTGAGGTGCGGAGTGAGAATACTTTTGTTCCCTGCCCTCTACCCTAACACCTCTCAGCCCTGCTTCCCCTCTTGCCTGAATTCCTGCATCTGCATTTGAGGGAAGAGAGTGAATTCCTAATTGAATAATCCACAAGTACTTAAATGACCAAGGCTTAGAATTTGAAGACATAAGCTTACCCAGATTCCAAACATTAAGATTACTAATTCCTTACCAAGAAAGCCTGGAATGGGCCTGAGCCCCACTGGTCTCTGGGATTTTGGTGTGGCACTGTGCCCCAAGGGCAGAGCTGGCAGGGTCTCTAGGACCACCACAGAAGGATGGCCCAAGCTTGGAGAGGAGGGTGCCATAGCGTGTTTATTACCCCCTCATGTATCAGTTCGTCCTTTCAACCTCAGGAGACATAGAAAGTGGTTGGGAAGATTCTGCCACCACCAACGACATCTCATCCGGTACTGAATCCAGCCCCCAGTCCCCCCTCACACCAGATGGTAAACGAAGCCCCAAAGGCATCAAGAAATTTTGGGGAAAGTAAGTTGGGGATGATCTTAATCATATTGGTTGGATGGAGTTCATTATGTTCTTAATGTAGCAAAGCATCTATGTCAGCCCCTGGTTCATCAGACATGGAGACAGCTATAAAAGCAGAACAGTCATGTTCAGAGAAGAATTTGAGTTGTTTCTAGGGCCAAGAGAAGAAAGTTGACACACACCCATTAAGTGCACCCATTAAGTGCCTTGTGTGTCACCCATTCTAGGCATCTAGCAGTTGCCCAATTCTGTGTAGCTTATGTGGGAAAGACATAGATGAAACTGACATTTTCCCTCTGAGACTGTATCCTGTGAAACCTTTGAAGGTAGCTGAGTACTTGCTGGCCCAACTGATCCAGTCTGAAATGAGATAGCAACTAGAACATATGAAGCATTGTCCTTCACTTTGACCCCATGGGAGTAGACTGAACCCCAGAGGTAGCTTAGCATTGTGGCTGAAGACTGGTTAGAGAGAACTGTCCCAGGTTGTGTTCTTGATTCACTGTCTTTGGTCTCTGGAGCCTTGGGTCTCACCCTGTTGCCATGGGGGTTGCACTGCCTCGGGGCCCTCAGGCTGTGCTGACAGTGTCCTTGGGTTGCTCTCTGCACAGAATCCGAAGAACCCAATCAGGAAACTTCAACACTGATGCTCCAGGGATGGCTGAATTTCGACGAGGTGGACTCCGGGCAACTGCAGGGCCAAGACTCTCAAGAACCAAGGACTCCAAGGGACAGAAATGGTAAGGCTCCCTGCAGTCTGTCTACAGTTGCTGTGTGAAATCCTGGCCAAGAAATGGTGGGTAAGGGCTGAACATCTCAGGACTGTCTCAGAGACAGAACTCAGAGCCTTACATTGATGCAGGTGAGCACCACTCCTGCTCATAGGTGCTTAGCTCAGAGAAAGCAAGGGCTCCCTAAGGCTGGAGGTGGCTGGGCAGAGGGTCTAGAACAGCACTGTAGGTCGTAACCTACTCTCGGGAGCACCTTGTTCACAAACTTTCATGTCCCATGGAAGGGAGCTTTAGTTTGTTTTGCACATGGATAACATACTGGCCTTCCGTCCTCAGATTTCACGGTTTTGCCAGATCTTCATGTTTGAAAGGCAGGAATTTTCCAGATCCATCCGTGCTTTGACAGGTGTCCCCACTAATATTTTATAGTCCAGGTTCTTAAAAAGAAAGAGCAATGAGAATGTAAAGACCAAGAGGATGATGCCTCTGGCCACAAGTGTAAAATCCTCAGTAAATGGCAGGAGCCTGGGGAATCTAAGAACATGGTGGCTTACTACTATTGCATTCCATAATTAGATATTCCAGTTTACTCTGCATTTTTCCTGACTCAGACATTACTGATATTTCTGGAATTTTTTGTGATAAAAAAAAGTTAAGCTACGGTAAACTTGAATGACCCATGTTGGTTCCAATTGTGACAGTTTCTTCAAGGACTGATACTAGAAGGGGAGTGACTGAGGCAGAGTGTAGGGAATGTTTCTGAGAACATTGGCCTTTTCCTAGAGCAGGGCTGCATGGTGAAGGAGCCCACTTATACTGGGTCTTCACTTTAGGGTGAGGTAGCCAAGGTCAGGAAGTTCTCTGCCAGAAGAAAAAAACTGCAGCTGCAGCACATGGCTGGTTTAGGGGAATGCTTTTGTGTTTTCTTTATCATAACAATGGTTGAGGAAGGGAACAAGCTGAGGAGGTCTTGCCCAGATGGCAGTGTTTATCCCTGCCATGCTTGTGGTAACCAAATGAATACGCTGGCGGAAAAGAAAGGCTGTCATTACCCTAGGGCTGAAATGTGGTATAATTATATGCTAATACCCTCTGATGTTTATAGTTCACAGATATTTAAAAAAGCATTTTCACTAATATGCTTGTAGCAAAAGTAATTTGTTAGTAAAAGCCTTCAGCCCTAATACCTTTTTTCTGATCTTTTTTTTAAAGTTGATATTTGACAGTAACATTTTATAGAAGTCACCCTGAGATTATAGACAACAATTGTTGTCCCGCCCCATCCCTAGGTAAATTTTCACTGAATTACATGCCAGTCAGCACCACTGTACAGGGAGACCTGTGACCCATGCATCCTTGTCAGCATTAAGTATTTAAGATTGTTGCACTTCTGAAGTCTTCCAAAGAATTACATTTTTATGACTAATTTGCATGATAATTCTAATTCGTCCTTGTGCATTGTCTGCATTGTGTGCCAATTTTATTTCATGATTAATGTCTTTCTTGTAGTCTTCTGTCTGTTCTCCATAAGTTAAGATATTAAGCTGTGTCAAATCATTGTGACAGGGCATTTTTAAGCTCATGGCAGAATTTTCCTTTTGCTTGTCATACTTTGATATGTAGAATTTTTGTAGTTCTATAAAATCTTCATTAACTTTTCATTTGTGATTTCTTTCACTATTTGGTTTTTAAAGTTTCTATGTTTTTTTGTTTTTTTTTTTTTTTCTCCTGTCCTTTAGAGAATGGGCTACACTACTAGATCTGACTCATAGTGATCCACCTGTTTATAGCCTCCCAAGAGCTGGGATTATATGCACATGCTACCATGCCCACTCTCAATTACAGTTTCAGTGTGCCCTGGGGCCAGGTCCAGGGCTGGTGCAACCGGCCTGGGGATCAAACCCCCTCCCCTGCCCCTGCCCCTGCCCCTGAGCCTGCTTGCAGGCACTTTAATCTGCTGAGCTATTTGGCCAGTCCTTCTGTGGTATTTTAAAACCATGTTTAAATAACCAGATATTTTAGTATGTGAGTTTGGTATTTGTGTGTTCCAAGAAAAAGGAAATAAATGTCTTGTTTAAGGCAGTCGGGTTCTAGAGTGCCACAGTGGGCCTCATCTTTGTGGGGGGATTTCCTGAGTTCATCTGTTACATGTGTTGCCTTGAGGAGTGTACTTTTCTGAGGGGTCTCCAGTCTGACAATTTCCCCACCTCAGACTCTGCTTTATCATCTTTCCCCAACATTAATGGGCAGGATGGGATTAGTCACAGATGTAAGGAAGTTTCTAGGCCTTTATTTGTATGGGCCCCTTCCAGTGTTCAGAGGGGAACTTCTCCATGTGCTGACAGTATCAAGTGTATGGAAAATTTTCATAAATAATTTAAATACAGCCAGTTTCAAGATTTTTGACCCTTTCACTCTAGTTTTCCTGTGGTCTACACTTTCCCTTACATTAAATGATAATGAAGTAGCCATGGGGCTTTGAGGGAACTAATTAAGGGGCAGTTCAACTGGGGATTGAGTCAGTTTGGGCTTCGGTATATGTATGTGACTTGCAGTCACTTCCTGTCTCAGTTAGGTTTAGTTGCCTTGTAATGGCTTCCATAATTATTTTTATTTCTTATTTGCCAAAGCACACTGATCTGGAAATGCAAATTAGAGGTCCTGTCTCAGTGTGAATATGTCCTCTGGCACTACGCCCAGAAGTGTGGTAGCAGGAAGCAAGTCCATATTTGATATGTATGAAATCAGAAGCTGGCCTGTGGAAATTCTTTTCAGTCTTCAGATGTATAAAATGCTGAGCCGTAGTTTTGGTTCTGTTGAGTATCCATTCAAAACAGAAACTCTCTCCTGTCAGGACTGTACTTGCTAAAAACATGTGTGCAATTATGAATGGACCCTGTACTCTCCTCTGCCATGGGATTGTGTTATCTGACAATCACAGTTGCATCACTGTAGCTTCAGTTTGGAAAGGTGTTTTGGAATGTGTCGGTAACACAAGCAGTCCTGTCTCTGTCTCTGCCAAGCATGATTAGCCACACAGACCATAGAGGGGTGAGAGCTCCCGGCTCTGAGAGGTGCTGAGGAGGCGCTTGCTGTGTGTGTGTGTGTGTGTGTGTGTGTGTGTGTATACGTGTATACATATGCTTATGGACAACGAGAAGACTGCTTCAATAAGACCAGAACTCCAGTGTGGTTTGAAAGGTCGGAGGTTTCAAATGATCATCCTGAGAACACTTTACTTCTCCCTTAAGAACTGAAATTCTAAAAAGCCGGGCGTGGTGGCACAGGGCTATCATCCCAGCACTCGGGAGGCTGAGGCAGGAGGATTGTTGTGAGTTCGAGACCAGCCTGGACTACAAAATGAGTTTCAGGCCAGCCTGAACTGCATAGTGAGACCCTGTCTCAAAAAAAAGACAAAAAAAAAAAAGAAGTGAAATGCTTTATGGATATATAAAATATTAATTTCCTTCCAGTTTCCACAAATGAAGAAAATGAATGAAATTAAAAAACCAAATCAAGCATGAAATAAAACTAAGGAAATGGACATTGAGGAAAAATTATTCTCACATTAAGAAACAAATTATGGAGGAAAGCAAAATGCCATATCACGCCAAAAGCTGTAAGAGCAAGAAATAAATTTCAGACAGAAGTAGTGAGTAGGTTCCTGGGTTAAGAATCATATGAACACACTGTTAGAAGACCATGACTTGTTGCCGATTTTCCCAGATATGCCAGCATCAACAAGGATAACATAAAACACATGCTGCCACACAAGGGTATAGATTACACTTGGGTTCGTCGATATTGTCAATTCCAAAAATAAGTTTAAGATTAGCCACAATGCAAGAAAACTTCATGCTATGCAGTTTTATCACTCATATGTAGAAGACACTTGAATAGCGATTTCCCTATATTTTAAGCAATGATTCTAAAAGTGTACACAGCACTGACAATTACAAGTTGTGAAACCACAATTTTTTAAAAAATTCTCCTAATTAAAAAAAAAAAATAGACTGGTCATGATGGCAGTTGGGAGGCTGAAGACAGGAAGATCACTATGAATCTGATCTGTGTAGTAAGACCCTGTAGACCCTATACTAAATACATTTAAAAGAAAGAAAAAAAAATTGACACTTGTCCCAGAAGAAAGACTAAAGCAATTGTGGACGCACAAAGAAGTCAAAGCATATCACTCAAAAGATGAGAGTAAAAAAGAAGTATAGAGGTATATATAGGAATTAATGAAAGTGTTTTTTATTCTGAATTTTGTGGGGTTTTTTTTTTTTTTCCTTTTTTTGGTTTGGTTACATTTGTAATTTTTATTTGTCTTCTCATTCTAAGTTTTCACTAATTTTAGGATCCAATTTTATACTTTTTGTGGTATTGGGGGTTGAACCCAAAGCCTTTGTACTTTTCCAATTTTTATTCTGAGATAATATTCTGTGAAGTCACCAAAAGAGGGGCTGGGGAGATGACTCAGTTTAATAAGTGTGTTCCAGGCAAGCAAAAGGGCCTGAGTTCAATCCCCAGTTCTCCAAAAAAAAAGTCTCCAAAAGATTGCCCAGGCTAAATGTGGACATTTGTGGCTCTCTGCCTCAGCCTATCAAGAGTGCTGAGAGTATTGCCAGACACCACCACACCTGGTCAAATTTTATAGTCTCCTGAAGAGGACACCTTAAAACTTACAAGTTCTAATCTGTGTGAAAACTGGGCCCAAAACCTATTCGGGGCCCAGTGAAACATGGGCTCCAGGCCACAAGTGGTCAGCGTCTGGCTCAGGGCAAGCGCCATCGCTGGCAGTTGTTCTAGAATGGTGCTTCCTGCTGTTTGGGCCCTGTAAGGAATTCCTTCACTTTAGAAATATTTCTAAATTAAAATGTTCAAAATAATTTTCTGTTCTTCTCCATTAAGGGTACAGTCAGCCTCTGTCTAGGCTGTGCAACTAAAACAGGTTCAGCTGAGGTTGAAGATAGGTAGACTTTTGTTCTTGTCATTGTTCCCTAACAGCTATTTGCGTTGCACTTGTGTTAGGTAGCATGTGCGTAACCCAGAGATGATGCTATATGGAGATGTATATGGGCTAAGTGTAAGTGCTGTTCCTTTTGTGTAAGGGACTTGAGTGTCTTCGGGCTTCCTGACGAGAAGGGGTCCTGGAAGTTATCCCTCGGGGATACCGAGACTACTGAATTTGCGCGGGGGAGAGGGGATCTTTTGGAATACCTACTCCTCCATATTCTGTAACTCTCCATTTAGTTTTAGAAATGAACCTGAAGTTGCTTTGTCCATCCCCAGGAAGATTCCATTGGGGTTCTTAGAGTACTAGTTTACTCTCACTTTATGAAAAATTGATGTCTTTAAGAATAGGTGGCTCTTAGTGAGTGCGAGTGTTCTTGTCTGAAAATGTGACCTAATTCTTCATTTATTCATGGCTTTGCTCATTTGCTCAGTTATGTTTTATAAGCACTGATCACTTCACTGTCCCCAGGACTCCATGACCAGTCTCAGAGCGCACCTGTGCTTTGCTCAGAATGTGGTTTTTTTTTTTTTTTATGTACTTAGTCTACACAGTCTTACTACATAGATCAGACTCCTAGTGATCCTCCTGTTTTCAGCCTCCCAAGCACTGGGATTATAGGCTCGCACCACCATGCCCAGTCTCAATTGCCTTCTCAGTGTGCTCCAGGGGTGGGCCAGCACTGCATGCTGGGGATTGAACCCTGGACTCTGAGTTTGCTTAAGCAGGAGCTTTAATCCACTGAGCTATCTGGCTAGCCCTAGAATTTGTAATTCTTTTTTTTTTTTTTTTTTTTTTTTGCGGAACCGGGGATTGAACTCAGACCTTGCACTTGCCAGGGAAGTGTTTATTGTACTGAGCCATCTCCCCAGCTCTGAATTTGTAATTCTTAAACCTGACAGCTTGCAATTTGGCTGATACAGGTAGAATACATTAGTATTTCTGTATGAATAGTATATGTTGATTTTCACATTAGATTCATATTGTGTGTATATGCATGTATGTATATTTTATTACTAGCCACCTTGCTAAACATTCTTGAGTTTTCTATGTGGTAGTCATAGCTTCTAAAAATAATTTTTGGGGCTAGGGAGATGGTTCAGTGGAATTAGCACATCTGTGGCAAGAGCAAGGGCAATCCCTGGTTCTGCAAAAAAAAGACAATAATAATAATTAATAATAATAATAATAGTTTTCTTGTGTTTCCAGCTGTGTAATAGCTATATTTCTTTTACTTTTTTTTTCTTTATCACTTTTCTTTACACAGTTCTCAGCCTAGTATATTTAATATGTACTGGGAAAGATATATAATGTTTTTATGTTGATTTTAATGTGAATGCCCCTGGCATTATATTAATAAATAGGTATTGGCTGTTGTTGATTAGAAGAAAGCTTTTGGTTTAGAGCTTTTTATTTTGGTTTTGGTTTTCATGTTAGGGAACTGACCCTCTCTTTCTAGTTTTCTAAGTGTTGTACTAGTAACAGTGTTAAATCTCTGGACAAAGTGATTTCACTGGGATGTTTCTCTTAGTGAGCCATGCCCTGGGCATGGCTGTGCCTGTGGTTGCAGAGTGAGCAAGCACTTTCCTGGGATCATGCAGGCTGCCCCAGGCTCCAAATGGCTGGATTGAAACTCAGATCATGCTGTCAAGGAGACTGGGGAGTCTTCTTCACTTGGGTGGGTTGCTGTGAAATTTCATTCAACTGCATCCTGTGATCAACTGAGTTGTTTGTTTAAAAGTTCCTTTCATGGGGGACTTTATTATAGGCATAGCCCCCGGCTCTCTGCTAACAGGAATGCTCTGTTTCCTTGCTTCCCAGTGATCCCAATGCTCCTTTTGCCCAATGGAACACAGAGAGGGTCTGTGCGTGGCTGGAGGACTTTGGTTTGGCTCAGTACGTGATCTTTGCCAGACAGTGGGTGACTTCTGGTCACACACTTCTCACAGCTACTCCCCAAGACATGGAGAAGGTAAGAGCCAGGAATGTGACAAGGAGGCTCCCGTTTCTCCCTAGACCAATGTATGAGACCAGTGTGCGGCGTGGTAGCTGTCCCCCCATTACAGGTAGAAGGGAGGATTGACAGTCATGCCCTCCGTAGCCGCAGGCTGGCATCCCGAGGGATCTGCTTCCACCTTCTCAGAGCTTCTCCATTCCAACATGACACCCTCTGAGGAAGGACCACATTGACTGCCAAAATTTTGCATCTGGCCTTAATCTTTTAATTTCAGGAGCTAGGCATCAAGCACCCTCTCCACAGGAAAAAGCTGGTTTTAGCTGTAAAAGCCATCAACGCCAAGCAGGAGGAAAACTCTGCACTGCTAGACCATATTTGGGTGACAAGTAAGGACAGACATATATGGATTAAGTATGTTTCTAGCAATTCCTAAAGGTAGAAAGAATTTCCTTATTATTGAATTCATGCCTCAAAAACAGATGTCTGCTTATGAAAGGCAGATGAATCCCTAAACCTCTGAGGAATAAAACTGGAGCCTAAAATCTAATTTTCTGGGTTTCTTCCCCCCGCCCCTTGGCATCTACATTCTTCTATTCTTATGAATCCTAATGTATCTACTCTGTCTTCATAGGGTGGCTTGATGATATTGGCTTACCCCAATACAAAGACCAATTTCATGAATCCAGAGTGGATGGACGAATGCTTCAATACCTAACTGTGGTGAGGATTTTCTCTTTAAATATTTCAGTTGTGCCTATGGTGGCCATTTGAACTTGACTCCACCTCCTTCCTCAGATTCTTAAAGCCTTACATTATATCAGTTGTCACATAAGAGGTCCCAAGTAGTGAAGTATAAATTATGATGCTAAGAGAAGAATCTGTTGGTGTGTCTGTGTGCAGCTTTATGACATATGAAAGATTCAGCTGTTTAATTGGGGAATAACCTCTATGGTCTTTTGTCACTTTGGAAGCTCTGGTTCATCAGCCAAAACTTTTCTCTTCTAGAATGATCTACTCTTCTTGAAAGTCACCAGCCAACTCCATCATCTCAGCATCAAATGTGCCATTCACGTGTTGCATGTCAACAAGTTCAATCCTCACTGCCTGCATCGGAGGCCAGCTGATGAGGTAAGGACAGAGGGCAGCCATGTGGGTGTCCTGCCCCAAGCCATGACACCTGAAATGTTGCTTATGAGAAAGTAAGAATGACAGCACCACAGCATAGCTGTATTTCAGATTGTGGTTCTTGGGATTCTGGTACCCGAGACAGCCCTGTTGCCTGAACTGTTGGCCCACGGTAACTGCTATACTCTCCCACCTTCCCTTAGGCAGATGAATAGTGTGGTCTAGAGGGCAGGGGGAACAAAGTGATCATAGGAGATGAAGGAGAGGACAGGGAAAGGCAAAATGGAAAGATGGTGTCAGGGTAGGTAGAGAAGAGCCAGCGGAGGCTCAAAGAGCCCTTCAGGAGCCAGATAGTTCAGAACAGTTTCCCTGCTTATAGATAAAACATTAGCAAACTTCCAGTCCAGGTACACAGCATTCATGAATTCAGGCAAACACAGCACCCTAAATCCTGGAAAGTGCCTGATAGTATTGTGTGAACCTCAGAGTTTGCTGGATCCCGAACTGAAGGGTGGCCAGTCACATCCCACCTCCTCTTCCAACTCCACTTCCAGACACACTGAACAGCTTTTCCCTCTAGCCTCCATCTCTTAATCTCTTGCTATTGGACAAATATATGTTGCACACTTTTCTGTGTTAGGCCCAGACGTGAGCATTGTGGAGACTGTGATGCCAGGTGAGAGCGCTTCTGCATACGTATCTTCATTTGTGCTCCACTAACATGTTCAGCCATGCCAGAGAGGTTTTTTTCTATGAACTTTGCTCATAACTCTAAATTCTATTGAATCCCTGAATAAAGACCTATATACCTTGATTCCCACCACTCCCAAATTAGGCTGAAAATTAGAGTAACAAGATTATGAATTCAGATGTCTCTGGGTCAAAGACCCCCTGAAATTCAGTGAGAACGCTCTTACTTGGGACTGGGAAGGCTCTCAGGCATGTGGCCTGCATAGCTTGGGTCACTATAAGGATCTACTGTTGTGGTGAGGGATCTGGGAAGGATTAGTTGTAGGTTCTGACTAGTCAGTGAAATCTTTCCTTCTTTCTCTCACAGAGTAACCTTTCCCCTTCAGAAGTTGTGCAGTGGTCCAATCACAGGGTGATGGAATGGTTGCGATCTGTGGACCTGGCAGAATATGCACCGAACCTTCGAGGGAGTGGTGTCCATGGTGGTCTTATTGTGAGTCTAGAATAGGCCACCAGCAGTGGGGACACACTGGGTTGTTCAGAAACTATTTTCCTAAGGAAAAGATATAAATTCTAGTAAAAAAATAAAAAATACTTCACCTGAACTTCTTACATAATTTGAAGCCTCAGGTAAAGATTTTTGGTAGTATGTGATTGAGAACTAATGTGTCTCATGAAAACCAGATGGCCTCTGGAAGGGTTTCCTCAGCTTCAGACCCAGAGGGTTCTGAGGTGGGTGTGAGAGTCATCCCTGAAAGTGGCAGCTCCTCCTGTTCCCAGAGCAACACGGGCAAGTGAGCGGAAGCCATCGAATGCAATTTCCTGCTTGCAAGATCTGATTCTTATCACCACTCAGATCTTTCAAGTGGCAAAGCCAGAGGGGAAATGTGGAGGCGGTGGCTTAGATGTGCTAATGTCTCCTCAGAGCCAGGTCTCACTTTGAGCCTGGGAGGAAAGCATGTGGGATACAAAACAAGTGGTGGGGCTTCCACCCTTGCTGTAGGGTCACCCAGGCACAGGAAGTTCATTTCTCACTGCCATCCCCCTAGAGCCGCCAGTGGTCCCTGCTGGCTATGTTTGTTTGTGATTTCTTCTTAGATCCTGGAGCCGCGCTTCGCCGGGGACACCTTGGCTATGCTCCTTAATATCCCACCACAGAAGACACTTCTCCGGCGCCACCTGACCACCAAATTCAATGCCCTGATTGGTCCTGAGGCTGAACAGGAAAAACGAGATAAAATGGCATCACCAGCTTACACCCCACTGACCACCACAGCCAAAGTGCGGGTGAGTTTCCAGACCCTTTCTGTGTGGTCCAGAAGTTCCACCTCCTAGCCCTTGTGTACACAGCATGGAGAAGGAGGCGCAGTCAGCTTCCATGTGGGAGTTTGGTCCTGTGGTTATATGTCCTTACTAGGCTGTTTCCTATTTTCTCTCAAGTCAAGTAAGAGAGTGCAGATTTGTGTATCCAGAAGCCGTTTGTGCGAAGTATCTATTATTGGACATCTAGGAGCTTGTCCTCTGCCCCAGTGCTGTCTTATTAATCTGGCAAAATAGCTAATTTCTGGGCCTGGGCTCCCTTTGGTTAGGTCCATCTGCCTGCCGTGGCACCATCGGGCATGGTCAAAGTGGTCCTGTTGGGTGTGTACCACTCGGCAGGGGTGCCTGCTTGCCTTTTTTTGTGAGGTGGCCAGCACATAGCTATCCAGAGGCCCTGAGGTCATCCATGCACCAGCACCACTTCCTAGGCTCCCTGAATCCCATAAAGATCTTCCTGAGCAACCCTCTCCTCGGATGATGTCCATGGCTGACCCTGTCCTCAGCGGGCCAGCCCAGAGCCTCAGGTCCAACTACAATTCAAACATGGAACACAGACCTCCTTCCTTGAGGGAGCAGGACAGCAAGTACATGTCAGGGGCATCTAGGAGAAACAGTGCTGGGTACAGCTTGGACAAGGAGGAAGGCCTGCCCAGGGTGGCTAGTGTGGTTCTGGGGCACCAGGCAGTGCTCCTCATATGGTGTCAGCATGTGGGGTGAGGCAGCTCCTCTGTGCTCCACCTGGGGTGTATCCTGTACCCTGCGGTATGCATTACGATCCCTGACCATCTGGGAAACTGAGGGAGTTGCTGGCGGAGCAGGAGGACATGAGTTTCAGGCCAACTTAGGAGCAGATCTTTTTGTTCAACATTACTTGCCAGGTGACTTTTCCTCAGCATAGAAACTGCTCCAGGAGCTCTGTTTGATTTAGTTTTCTAGTATTTTCCTTATTGCTTTCTTCCTAGATCTGCTCTTTAAATATACTGTCAGTCAGATGTGCACACTGGCTTGCTAGTCATCTTCCTATAACTTTGTATCTTCTGTGTTTTAGCCTAGGAAACTAGGATTTTCACATTTTGGAAACATAAGAAAAAAGAAATTTGATGAATCGACGGATTACATTTGCCCCATGGAACCAAATGATGCCTTCAATGACAGTCAAAGGGTCTACAGTGGCCACCGGGGCCTCAGTCCCCTTGACAGCCCTGAACTGGATGGGCTGGACGAGGTGGGCCCCATTAGCTGATGCCCTTGTCGCCTGGCTTCTGTGTGTACCTGAGTGCTCACAGTAACATGATGTGCACTGCCACGTAACTGCACCTCATCCCCTGCACCTGTGCATGGCTCACAGTGAACAATGCCACGATGATTTGTGCCCTGGGGCCGGCCTTTCATACTCTGCTGACAGCCAGGAGCTGGAGTTAAACCTCTCCAAAGGGGCCAGGCTTGGGGACTGTTGGCAGAGGTGGACTCAGGAGGAAAGATACTCAAAGATGCTTTTCCATTTTTTAATAATCATAAATGTCCACCTCCAGCATGAGAACTCGGACCCCGGTCCAGGGACTCTGCACAAGCCGGAGAGGCTCAGCTCTCAGGCACCACCCGGCTCCAGCCGAGGGAAAATTCAAGTGCCTTAGGTCTTTGGGTCACAGTGTCTTGGCTGAGGAGTCGAGCAGCAGGGATTTCTGCCATGCTGACAGTGTAACTGGGGTGTGCCTTACTACAGAGGTGGTCGCTTCTTTCTGGTAATAAAATAATATTTATGTAGAAAGCAAACAGTGTAACCTATCTTTAATCCTGTTGGAGAAGAGAGCCGGTCACAGCTGGAGACGGAGTCCTACCGACTCCAGAGTAGGTGCCTGCGGCAGCAAGGTCAGTCCTTGGCCAGATGCACAAAGGATTCACCAAGGGGGATGGATGGGCAGGGGGGACCCGCTCCTTCATGCTGTCCTTAAGAGCAGGCCCGTGGCCTTGCTGCCTCAGGCCCCGCCTCTCACTGTGAAGCAGAAGGGAACTGTGGGTCCCATGCATGTCCTGACTGGAGGCCACATCCATCATGCAGACCCCAAAGCTAGTTTCCATTTTGGGGCACAGGGCAGCCTTGCCAGCAGACTGGTCCTTCACATGTTTTGCCAGCTTTGGGAGCTGTTGTAGCACTGGGCCTTCTGTGCTGGCAGGGCTGGAGCAGATCTGGCTTCTTTAAAAAAAAAAATTTTTTTTTTAAGGCCTGGCCTTTTGATTCAGAGGGTGGGTAGCTGATATGGGCCCTCCAGATGGGCCCTGTTTGGCTGGAGACTGAGAGAGACTCTTGTCTATGCCAGTCATTCCTGGTCACCCTAGGGCAGCTCCTGGATCCACAGGGTCCCTTGGGCGTCATCTGCAGAATAATAGCAATGTCCTAACCATCTGACAGCAGGCAAGGCCAAAGACTTCACGGGCTCTCTGGTTCTGTCCCAGTCGGAGGTGCTGCAGGGATTCATGTCATTATCTACAGCCTGAGGGTAGCCTATTCCCTCCAGCCTCTACGTTTCCCTGAGGTCTAGCTGCTGAGAGAAGTGGGCACAAGCTTGCCAGCCAGCCAGTAGCACTATTTGGTCCTGACACCCCAGGACCACAGGCAGCAGGGGCTCCTCAAGGCTGCTTCCTGACTTGTAGGGCTATAGCTAGTCAGGCCAGGCGTTATTTCTCATGTCCTAGTGAGAGACTGCATGCGCTTGTTTTCCAACCCTGCATGGAATTGTTTTGCCACTAATTTTCAGGGTATCCTCAGGCAAGTCTCATTCCTTTTTATGGGCCTTTGTTTTCTCACCTGCAAAACACCTTCCAAATCCATAGCTTCTAAATTCTCAAGAAAAAAGCAGCATTCCAGTTTTACCTATGGAAGAGGGCAGGGAAGGAGGTGTGAAGTAGTGAGGAGGCCCCAGCTCTACCAGCATCTTCCCGAGAATATCACTGTCTGGGGCCGATGCCTGGGCATTATGATTCCGTCCTTTGTCCCCACTGCTCTTTGCTCCTGGAAAGCAGCTGGAGCACTGAACATATGTTGAAGGACAAGTTCTTCCTCTGTGCTGCTTCCTGTATCCTGAATGTCAATGCCGAGTAGGACATCAGGAGACCATGTGCGTGCAGTGTGGGGTCCTGGATACCTTTCCTCAGGGACAGAAGCAGCATGTGCCCCTGCACCTGTCACCCCTCAGGCCTGGAAGCATGCCCTGGAGAAGCCAGGCCTGAGCAGGACAGGGTGTGCATGCCATCTGCAGATTGCAGGCTGTGCCCATAGGTGCTGATAAGGCTGCTGCCCATTTGCAGATGACACCTTCGGAAGGCACCGTGACGCAGATAGGGCTCCTCTCCCAAGATATTCACCGTCTTACGGTAGGACTCTACTCTCACAGTAGGGTTGGTGCCGGGGGGTCCAGAAAGCCTGGTATGTTGTCTACAGCCATATCATCGAATGTGCCTAGTCTCAACAGAAAGCATGGTGCAGTGGTGACTACCACAAAGTCAAGGGTGGTGCTGGGTGCTGGCCTTAGAGCCTGAGTCTGTCCTGCAAGCAGAAAACAGCCCCAGGCCTTCTTCACTAGCCTGTTGCTAGGTTCCAGGCCCAAAGTCAAAACCTGCCAGAGCATCCTAGGTCTCGGGTCCTTTTCCCAGTGTGAGCTGGTGAAGAAACCAAGAGGCTCTAGAAGTATCAGAGCCCCACTTTCATCTTTGACCTGTCCTCTCTGCCATGAGACCCTGCACTTCCGAGGCCATGCCTGTGACATGGATTTGGTCTCTGCAGAGCAGGATGTCTCCTGCTGCAGGGCTCCTAGGAAGAGCTGGCAGGGAAAGGCCAGCCACCGAGATTAGTCTTTGAGACTTCAGACATTCCAGGGTTCTTTAGTTCCATCCTGAACCTAGCAGCTGCTGTGTCTCCAGCATTGAGGCCTGGGCATGATACTTTGCTTTGTGATCTTTCAAGGCACATTAGAAGCCTGTCTGAGGGTCAGAGTTTCCCTGAATATAAGCAGGATCATCTTAATTCATCTTTCCTTTTCTTGGCCTACACACTGAAAGCTCTTTGCCAAGCCTTGCCTCCCTATGATCTAAGAGGCCTTTGGAGGCTTTCTAAAAGAGCAAATGGCCTCTAAGATGAGCAGATTTTTTTAATCTTAATAGTGCTATTTATTCTGAGCCAATGCTTGGGATCTCTGGGACACCAGGAACATACAGGGCACCAATGTCAGACTCAGGCCGTGCTTGGTGCCCCCTGCTCTTGCAGCTGGGGGGAGGGCAGGCCCAGACTGTGTTAAATTGCCCCATGGGCTATGTCCTTTCAGACCCTGCTGAGCCAGGACCAGCTGCTGAATGACTCCCGCCTGACTACTCCTGACTCTGATGACTGGAGATGACATTCTTTGTGGCTGAGAGCCCAGAGAGGCATGTGTGAGGCCCTGCCTTTGCCTCCTAGGGAACCTGGCACACTGCCATTGCAGAGCCCGGACTGCAGATGGGGCTGACAGGGCATCTCGGCCATGGGTGCTGCTGGAACAAAGCAGAGTGCTGGTGTGGGTGTCCAGGAGGTGGTCCTGGTGTCACCTGGTGTTTTTAATCCAGCTGTGCTCTTCACTGCAGCTTTCTACCTTTTGTACTTTTATACGAGGACTGCAGGCCATGCTTGTGGGGAGAGCAATGAGATACAGCACACAAGCTCCAGGGCTCGTGCTGCACCGGAGACTCCGATACCAAAGAAGAGCTGCTGGGGTCCATAAAACCGCTGCTGGAGAAAACATTCGGCAACTGTGTTCTGAATGTTCTGTGGTAACAGTTGAGTGAAATGACAGCTGGGAATCTCTCAGAACCATCTTCATAGGAACATATATTCAAGGTGAGAGGGACAGGCTGAGAACAGAGTCCTCCCCACTGCCCTGGCTGTCCTCCATCTGTCTTCAGCAGGACCTGTTGGTCCTCCAGACTGTACAAGTCTCATCACCTTTTCCCTCACAGTCTGAAAGGTAATGTCTAATCCCATGTCACCCCCTAGTGGGTGACCCTTGGGCACCAACTCTCCACAGTTTCTCATTTTCCCACTCAAGCCTGCTTTGTGCTCCCTCCCACCTGGAAGGGAGATGCCAGAGTCTCCAGTGCACCTCTTTCCTCCCACTGCCTGGCTACTCTAGGTACAGCTTTGTCTCCTATCTGGTTCCCAAAGCTGGCCTTTTTTTTTTGGTCCCTTGCCCTTCCAACTGGTCCCCTCTATTCTCCTCCATGTTCCTAAGGCTTCCTTTGCGAAGCACAGTCTTCATCCTGTCATGCCTGGCACCATTCTGCTCAGACAGAGCTCAGCTACAGAACCTCCACAGATGGCCACCCAGGCCCTTCACTCTCTTCAGCCTTTTTTGAGCTCGGTGTTTGGCCTTTGCTCCTTTTAGGCCTTGGCTCCAGCCCCTCCCTCACAGTGATGTCATTCCCACCAGTGCCCTTCATGAGGCCAAATCCCACCTGTTAAGCCCAGCACAGGCACTGCCTCTTTCTTCCATGTCTCTCACTCCTTTTCTAACCAGAGTTCGACTCTGCTGTATTCTCCGGACTCTGAATGCCGAACACATCAAGCCTTGAATTTGTGTTGTCCTATCATATAATCCTCCCTGAGCACAAAGCCACTGACCACCCACTACTGACTGTAGTAGGCTATACAGACAGAAATAAGCCCAACTCCTACCCCCATCTGCTTCTGAATCAAGGTCCTGCTGACCAGCATGGTTGACCTCCATCTCCAGTTGTGAGTAGAACCCTTCTCCAGTTGTGACAACTGAAATGAGCCCCAAATACTCCCTGAGGAGCAAATTTACCCCTTTTGAGAGCCACTGGGGTAGAGACTGAGGTCACAGTGGGAGGCCCAGGGGAGGAAAAATTTGATGTGGTCAGACTTTCAATCAAGAAAAACCTCACAGGTCAGGCGCCTGGAATAGATCCCAGAGGCAGGAAGTAGCTGGGGTGGGGACCAGAACAAAAGTAATGTGAAGGGTTAAAAGTAGGTGAAAGCATGGCCAGATCTGCATCTTTGTAAAGTGTCTAAGGGCAGGATTTTGCTCATTCTCAGCAGAGCAGCGAATTCCTTGTGGATGTGTTGAACAGGTGAGTGCAGGCAAGCTGGCCGTGCTGTTCCTCCCGCCCCACACCACAGTCCTGTGAGACCACCTGTGGGCAAGACCTCAAAACAGCTGTGCTGCAGAGCTCCCTGGAGCCACGGGGCCATGTGCCTGTCTCTTCAGCTTTTGTCCCTTCCCACTGTTTTACACACACACAGACAAAACCAGTGGCAGCAAGTTACAACACTGGTGCTGTTGATGCCAGCTTTTGTGAAAAGGGGAACAAGTAACTTGGAATTTAAAACCAGCTCTAGGCCAGGGAGATGGCTCAATGGAATAAGTGCTTCCCTGGCAAGCACAAGGGCCTGAGTTCAATCCCCAGTTCTGCAAAAAAAAAAAAAAAAAAAAGACAGCTCTGCCACCCAGTGACCGAATGACTTCACAACACTTGAGTTTCTGAGTTTACTCTTCATGTGTAACATGAAGCACAAAATCCTAACAGGGTTGCTGGTCTGTTCTGAGAATTACATGAAATCTGCAAAACCAGCCATACCCACTCAGGTAACAGAGCAGCAATTTGTTGTCCTGGCCCTGAAGATGGTGACAGTAGACCCTTGTATCACTTGAGTTTAGTGATAGGGTCGAAGGCAGAGCTTCTGGGAGCTGTACGTTAAGTTGAGATGTTTCTGAATATAACCACTCCTGACCTAGCCTAATGCCAGGATGGGCCCAGGAGGATGCTGGGGTGAAAAGTACTCCATACTTCCATCTGCTGTGTGTGAGGGGGTCTGGAAAGAGTCCCTAGAGCTACCTCCCCATTCCCGTTTCAAGGAATCCCACAAAGAAAGGAAGAAAGACTACACGTGGAGGGGGCCCGAGGATTCCTGTAGGTTTGGCCTTAAAAGCAGAGCTGTCTGGAGATGGGTTCAGGAGAGAGCAGTGGCACTGCGTCCTGCTCTGCCAGTGTGGCCCATTCTGACCACTGCCATGATGCAGAAGCCGACTGTCAAGCACGGCAGGATGGGCTCCTGACCTCAGCAGGGCCCAGAGAGCTACCGTGGCCTGAGCTGTCTACTGAGAACTTAAATTTATTTCACTGAACTATGGAGAAAGGTACAATAATGGAGCTTTTCCCATCCTTCAAGCAGTCAGGACTCAGAAGCCCTTTCTCCTGGGGCCTCAATGCCTTCTTCAGCCTGCACCCAACAGAGAGGTGCCAGAGTGCCTGCCCAGGGAGGTGTCAGGAGGCACTTTTGCAAACATCCCAGTTTAACCTGGTGAAGAGAAACTCACTCTGAAACAACAGACACGGGAAACTTGTGAAGAGCGTGAGAGGTGTTAGTAGGTGAAAATCATGTCCTTCGTATAACCCAGCTTTCCCAAGCTTGGGTGGGCAACTTTGTAGACCAGAGCCTGGGGCCCACACACCAAGATGAGTGTGGCCTTCCCAGGTGGAGGGAGGTGTGCCCTGATCATGTCGGCAGTCACAAAGCCTGAACTGTAGTTCCAGCCTGAAATGAAGCAGAACAGGAAGTAACTGTGAGGTGCTGGAGCGGAAGGGCCAGGCTGCCCTACATAGGTTTATACGTCTGTACTGCTGTTCTCTGCAAAATTCTGAGAAGTGGCTATGGGGGCCTTAGCCCTGTGGCAGCAGTCACCCCAGATTGCAGGCTCACACTGGCTCCAGGCACTGAGGAGGGTGAAGAACTCCCTGGTGAGGTGTCCCAAGCTGTGGTTAGGGGAGTGAACTGGTGTGGTGTTTGTGGGGTTGCATGCCCTCTGCTGGTCAATTTGGTGCATGAAAAACGGATGGCACTCTGGGAGAGCACTGTGGTCCAGAAAAGGTGAGTGCTGATGGGCATGTGGCTATAAGCAGTGGTGTGAGAGGCAAAGGGACCAGTGGCTGTGAGAGATGCAGCGTATGAGGGTTGCAGGGGTATAGGTGTTCAGGCAGCCAGTGGCTCAGTGTCTCTCTTGGTGTTAAGCACAGTGTATGGAGCTCTTAAGACATCAGACACCGGCCCTCAGTCACCCTTCTCACAAGCAGGTCACCCAGACCTACCCTCAAATCCTGCACTTTCCATATGGACCCAGAAACCCAGGCCTAAACCCTAAAAAAAGGGTGGAGGCTAACCAATCCACAAGGGCTTAGAGCTGACCCACAGCAAGCAAGGGAAAAGGGCTCATACCGGAGGGAGGCCTGTCCAGAGTGTACCACACGCTGAACTGCTCTGGGTGTGTACTGGCAATTCCTTCGAGCTCCTTTCTCATCAGGATATCCTCCTCTGTCTAGAAAAGCGACATTAGAAAAGTCCCAGCCACGAGCAGCGCGCATATCCTCCACGCCGAGTGCACGGCCGGCCAGCACACCCCTGTCTAAGGTGTGCTGCCTCAGCCTAGGTGCCCACTGCAGACTCCCAGGACAGATGAGGGTCTGTGCAGCTCCAGCAGACGAAAGCCTCTTATTTCTCTCTCTTGCAGTGAGTAGCTAGGAGGCCGAAGATTCTAACAGAGGGAGGGGACTCCTAGAGACACTGGGCCTGTAGGCCAGGGGCTCCACGTGGGTCTCCCACCCACCTCCTGCGCCAACACTAGGCATGGGCATGGGGTACCCAGCTGGGAGAAGCTCAGCACAAGCCATATTCTTGTGCCAGGAAGAGGGAGCTAGGGCCATGAGGAGAATAGCACTGAACCTCGCCAGGGAAAAGGCAGCCGGTGCCACTGCCTTGGGCTGAGGGAGCACATGGATAAGAAAATCCAGTGTGGAAATGCTAACTGATACATATATATATACATATATGCTGTTTTAAGGCAAGGAAGAGGCCATGCTGGCTTCTTCCATTGGCTCCAGAACATTGGCACAAGGACTAGAGCCTGCGGCTTGTATAATCATCAGACCTTCCCTTCTGAGGACAATTCGTATGTATTATTCACTATATCATATAGTGGACAATATATATATAACAAAAAGTACTTATATTCTTTTATATTTCCCAAGATTTCCATGAGACCATCTTTGATTTGATTTTTATACTCAGAAAGAGAGAGAAAGATTAGGAAGGAAAAAGAAAGCCTAAGCTCAAGCCTCCTCTCTCTGGTGAGAGAGAAGAGTTAAGCAAACCTGGCAAAACGTAGGCCTGGGCTCGCTGTCTGGCTTCGAGCCCACACCCAGGCAGCACGTGTGCAATCAGAGGGTGCCGGATAAATGCAGAGCCAGCTCAGAGAACTTTCTGTCCCACCACTGCAAATTCGGTGCTCACAGGGCAGAACTGACCTGGTTGGCAAACAGGAGGGACATTCGGGTCCTGTCCTTGGGGTTCTTGATGATATGGCGAATGAGCTGCAGCATGGGCGTAATGCCTGGAACACAGTGAGTGGGCAGGCCAGGCCCCTGCGTCTCCAATGTGACAGTCCTCGGTCTGCAGCAGCTTACCAGCTTTCCCTGGTCCTCATTATACCTTCATTTCTGTCCTCCAAACTCAAAGTGAGGAACAGTCCTCTATTTTGGGACTATTTTCTTTCTTTCTTTCTTTCTTTCTTTCTTTCTTTCTTTCTTTCTTTCTTTCTTTCTTTCTTTCTTTCTTTCTTTCTTTCATTTTAGGGAAGGGTCTACAGGATGTTCTAACTACTAGATTGGACTCGTAGTGATCTCCCAAGACTTGGGATTACAGGTGTGCACCACACCCAGTCTCAATTGCTATTTCAGAGCACCCCGGAGGCAGGGCCAGCAAGGCAAACCCGGGGAACAAGCCCCTTGGGATTACTTTCTATAGCAACAGTAAGTGAAAAACCCAGTTTCATTTCCCCATGATGGGAAGAGAATTCTTAGATCTTCAGCATCCTCTTTTGCAAAAAAGTATTAGTAGTCAGTAAATGCTATGGGTTTTAAAGGGGTTATGATGGCTCCTGGCCCCTGTGTATGTCTGCCAAAGTTATTCTCTCCATTCAGGTGACATTCTCCAGGGTCAGGGAGAGTCTGGCAAGGACTGGATCCAGGCACACGAAGGAGACCACAGACAGGCCACACAACCTGAGTCCCAGGCAGTTACCACATGGGCTAAGGGGAGCAGCAAGCCATCAGATTCAGGATAGGTTCTTAGGCTGTGCAGCTAAGGGGTGAGTAACTCAGGCCACTCTGAGTTACCTTCGGTTCTAGGGCCAAGCAACTGCCAAGTCTTGTGCGTCCCTGCCTGGACCAAGCCCTCAGGAACCTCTTACCTGTGCCACCAGCAATCATTCCCAGGTGCTGGACTAGCTTTTTTTCAGACTGGCTCATTTTGTGCGGTTTGATTGCAATTCTCCCTAGAAGCATAGAGGATGTTTCTAACTTCTGCAGCAGTTCTTGTCAGGGAGCCTGTAAAAGATCACTGACTTCTCTGGGGACCTGTAGGAGGCAGAATGCCTTGGACAAGGCTGTGCTGTTTTAAGACAAGGAAGAAGCCATGTGGGCTTTCTCCATCAGTCCCAGTATACTGGCAAAGTGACTGTAGCCTGGGCCTTCTCGGATAATTGCCAGGCCCTCTCTTCTGAGGACAGAGGCAAACAAGCTCACAGAGAGCCTCACCCACAGCAGCCAAGGAGGGAGTAAAGGATGAATATGTGCTGAACTCATCAGCGACAGGCGCCCTGCTGCTTCTCAGGATTAGCAAGCTGGGTGATGAGGTCACACCAATGAGACTTAGGATCTTCTGGACCGTTGTGCAGTGATACACCAGTCAGGTGAATGAATGCGTGAGGACTTGGAAGCACAAGCCCATGTGGGGGCCGAGCAGGGCTCTGGGACAATAAGGCCCCCCCCTGCAGGAGTCTTCGTCCTCCCAGTTGGACACTCAGTGTGATCCCACCAGTACCTGGCCCTTGGTAAAACAGTTGCCCAGTTGGCCCTCGAAAAAGGATGGTGTCTCCAATTTGCATGTTCTCCAAGTACTGAGTCATCTTCCCCCCTTCAGGATACTTAGGGTGTACATTTTTGAAGTAGATCTGGAAATCAAGGCAGGGTACTTTGCATGTGCTGTGGCTGTAAGTCACACAATCACCACATGCATCTGCTAGTGTGCCATGCATGGAAAGTGCTCTGCTTTCATGGCTGCTACAAGCTGTCCCCTAAGACATCACAAGGTTGACCGTACCTCAGTTGTTAAATGACATCTCTGGAAAGCCCCATCTGGGGCAGGAGTCCCCTCAGGGCAAAACCACAGCCCTCCACTCCGCCATCCCCAATAAGCTCAGGGTCACATGATAGCTGGACACAACAGGCGTTATTTACCTTTATAATTAAGTCCACAAAGCCTCGGTCATCGTCACTGGAGACAGGTGTGTAGGCCCTAATCACCAAGTCACCATTAATTCTGGCCAAGAGGTGGACATAGTTCCCTACGGAAAAAGCATCAGATGGTAAGTCTGAACACGACCAAGTAAATACAACCCAGGAATGCCCTCAAGTGAGCCTTGGGAAGGAGGCAAATATGGCAAGATGGCGTGAGGTTGTGAGGAGGGAAGAAGTCCTAAGCCAGGGTATTTGCGCCTGCCTTTGAGCTCCACATGCTAGCACAACTACAATCATATTGTTAAGAAATCTGCAAGACAAAAAGAGCAAAACCTGGAAGGCACCATTAAAAATGACAAAAGAAGAGTGTTTCCCTTCTAAAGAAAAATATGTTGCTTTTACAAACTAATTTTCTCCTGAACTGAGGTCTGTCATTCCATCACAGCTGCCCTGTCTGTATACCGGCACCTGGCACAGAGCTAGGCTTATAGAGGCCGTGGGGCCCCAGGATCCAAACACAGCAGAAGCATTGTCCTGGTCTGTGGCTTTGCCGAGGGGCAGCAGTGAAGTCTGAAGCATGTAGTTCTGCCCTTCCAGTGTAGACTTCTGTGGACATCATAAGGCCAGATAGCTATGGGCGTTGACTGTAGCTGGGGGTCACGTGATGGGCTGAGTTGCTCAGGTATCTGGTGGATCTAAAATGGAGACTTTGGTGACTAAAGCAATGAGAGATGAGGGCAGGAGCTGCCATCAAGAGATGCTAAGAGCTACAGGCAAGGGAAGGCACAGTGCCAGTTTATGAGGAAGCAGACGGCAGAGTATGGATACACAGCTAAGAGAGACAGAAAAGGAGAGACAGAGGACAAGGGCAGCTGGTTTGAGGTGCTCAAGGGAAGCATTAAATGAGAGTCCTTGAGGAGGCCCTGATACCTGAGGTCTAAGCACTTTGGCTGGAAGCCTAACAATGGCCTGGGGCTGGGGAGATGGCTTAGTGGAATAAGCACTTCCCTGGCAGGCACAAGGGCTTGAGTTCAATTCCTGGTTCTGCCAAAAAAAAGTCAGAACCCTAACCATGGCCTGGCTGAGCCTCACACAGGGACACACACCTGTAGCAGCTTCCGTCTGAGAGCTCCCATGGAACACAGTACCTGGAAGGGCTCTGTCAGATGCAGCCAGCCTGGGCATGGCCTTCCAGCATCCTCAGAAAGATGGGGTTGTCCAACGGATCCTTCTGACCTCATCTCTAACCAAGCAATTAACATCAGCAACTCCAAGCTCCCCCCACCCCCATCAGCCACTTCGAAAGCCGCTACACTACCTTTGTTCTATTCTACTGTTTGCAGTGCTGAGAAAAACATGGGTCCAAGCAGTTGCTACAAAATTATTTTTCTCAAGGTTTTTCAGTCTGTTAAATGTTCTTCCAGGCAGGGACTGGAGGGCCACCAGACCCTGCATGCTCAAGTACAGAGAAGGAGCCTTGACAGGACAAACAGGCCACACTGGCTTCACCAGGAGGGAAGGGACATGCTGGGTTTCCTGGGCCCAAAGGTTTTCCACATCAGGAAGACTAACTCGGTTATCTTGACTGCTATAGACTAGAAATGGGGTCTCCAAGAACTCTCAGGCTCATGAAGCTGGTGTCCACAGTGAATCTCTTGTGTGGGTCTGAGGGCCCTGCAGAGAACCCGTGTGGGGCACCTGACTCCCCACACGCCCTTACACACATTCTAGGCTTTTCTCCTGACTAGGAAAACCTCAGTGCCCCCAGCTCTCTTCCTGCACAGTGATCTGCACTTTCCGAATTTTCACATCCATCAGTTACCTACATAATAGCCCAGCTGAGGTAGGCAGCTGAGGTAAGCAGGCCTGGGAAATCCCATGTCATGGTATGAAAATTAGAGAGGTTGAGGGCTTCTGAGCCCAGCAAGGAGCTTCAGATGAGATCTTGGATCTTCTGCCTCTAGGGCACTTCTTTTCCGTGCCTTTGAGGGGCCACATTTGTCTGAGTGGGGCAACAACGAAAAAACATCCTCAAGTGCATCTCCCCATCTTCCCCGGCTCACACCATTCAGCAAGAGCACAATCTCCCTGCGTGCCTTAGGAGACTGGAAACCCGTGTTTCTAACGGAGCAGAGTGCCTGGCTCCCAGAAGTGTAGACCTAGAGGTGATAGCGAAGCCAGCTTACCTACAGGAAGCCCTAAGACATGGTCCAGTGAAGGCAGTCCAAAGCGGAACCTCCGGGTGTTGTAGTTGATTTGCTGATAAAACAAACCAGAGACCAGCAGCTGTCAGCATCCAGGAGCCCTTTGGGTGGTCCTGCTCCCCAGCCAGCCTCCTCACCACCCTTGCCCTCTCTTCTACCAAGCACGGAGGGGTTGCACTGTTGTACTACCTCTTTCTCAATCAGGGGCAACGGGTACTTGGAGTCGGGATCCTTTAAGGTGACGAGGTCTTTCCTCCGCGTGTTCATGCTCTTCAGGGCAAACAGGAGCACTGTGACCCCAACAACCGTGATGGCCAGCAGCATGGATGGGTCCTGGCAGGGACAAAGTGAGCAGAGCACTCAGGCCGCGCCATCCCCGGGCAGACTGTCCCTCAGGCACAGCATCTCGTCCCTTTGCCAATGCCACCGAAGATGCAGGCCACGTCTCCGAGGAGAAGGGCAGAGGAGCCCGCGAGGGTCTGAGGGTAGGCCGGGGTCAGCTGTGGTCGGACAGGCTTGGGACGAGGCCAGACAAGGTCCCACTACCCTTTATGGGGAAGTAGACACTGGGAGGCCCCTCAGAGGCGGTGATGCGTTACTAAGGAGCAGTGGGGAGCCAGGCCTGAGTCTTGAGATGAACTAGAGAGGGCTGCCCGGCAGTGAGGGTCATCTGCACTCCCCAGTCAGCTCTGGTCCCAAAGATGAGTGGCCCTGAGAAGGGGGTGCGGTTGACCTCAGGGCAGGCGAAGGACCCCCACACTCCCGGCCCACAGCTCAGCCACGCTGCCCTCTCCGGCCTGCCAGCTCTTGCCAGCACCCGCCCCGCCGGTGGTCTCGGTTCTGTTCTGCACATGGCCCGCCCCCCTCCGCCCGCCTAACCCACCCGCAGCCAGACGCCCAGCATGTCGGTGACCCCAGCTCCAGAGGGCGGCTCTGCGCGGACCAAGCGGACGCCGATGGCGGCGCGGCCCGGGCCGCTCACTCGTCTGTCCTCGAGCGCCGCCTGGTGGGGGGCGGAGAGTACTCTTCGCGTGACCCGCCGCGCTCCAGGCCTGCCCCGCCTCGCGTCCCCTGGAGAGCGCCGGTTATGTCAGCCCTGCTCAAGGTCCCCGTACCCCACAACTTATGCGCATAGTTAAAGGGCAGTTCGTTCGTTCGTTCATTCATTCATTGGTTTGCAGTACTGGAAGTTCTTTGAACTCACCTGCTGTAGCTGCATTGAGAGTGTCTTTCCCTTTTCCTGTTTGTGCTGTCACCGTGCCCCTTGGAATTCTTTCTTTGGTGGAACAAAGACCTGCCCAGGTTGAACTGGCCTCTGGCCTCCGGAGCCAGGGTGTCCCTCTGACACTGTCCTGCTAACAGGACCTATGTAACAACATGCCAGGGCTGTAAGAGCTGGAAGTTGAAAATCGAGGTGGGCTCATCCCTTCTGAGGCTGAGAAAGCCTGCAAGAGACAGGATGTTATTGTCAAATACCTCCATTTTGGATAACATCAGAGTCTTGGATTATCTAATAATCTCTAATGTTATTCTGTGTCTCAGAATAAAAATCTTGAGATAAGAAGACTCTTCTGGTTGTCTGGGTAAGCTTGACATGACCGGCCAAGATAAGAAATAATCAGAAGACAATCAAAGGACAAGGCAGTGACAGGACAGGGACTGGAGGAATTTTGAAGATGAAGGAAGGGGCCACAAGCCAAGAATAAGACAAGGAAATGGGTTTTCCCTTAAAGCCTCTGGAAAGAACGAGCTCTGGGAGCACCCTGACGTTAGCCTGTGAACTGACCACTTCTATGCTTTGGCTTTTAGAAAAACCATAAGCAGATATATTTTAAATTACTGAATTTATAATAATTTTGAAGTAGGAGAAAGAGTTTTGGTTGTGAAGGTCGATGACTAAGCTGTGAAAGCTGGTGACCAAGAAAGACAAGGCATTCCTCTGGAAACAGCCGTTTCACCAGCCTCATCCCACTTCAGCATTTGAGGTAAAAATAGGAAGGCCTCAGCCTGACTGTGTGATGATGGGTCGTTTTGTTATTTGCTTAAGACATAACCAGGATAGTTCTGAACTGGTTTAAGTCTATTATCCCCCTCTCCCAGCTAACTGAAGGTGAAGGAAACCCTAAAGAGAGATACTCAAGAGGGGAAACTAGGGCTAGGGAGATAGCTGGTGGTTTAAGTGCCTGCCTAGCAAGTGCAAGGACCTGTGTTTGATCCCTGTACCACATGCCATGCTGATGTGAGATGCCAGCCACTGAAACTGGGCATGGTGGCACACACATGTAATCCCAGTGCTGGGGAGGCTGAGACAGGAGGATCACTATGAGTCCAAACTATGTAATGAGACCCTGTATCAAAAAGAATTAAAAAAACAAAAAAGAGAGGGGAGACTACTAGTCAGCTTCATACCCATGCATGTGCATTGTGTAATTGCTACCTGCCTTAGGCCCATGCCAGTGATTTTATTTTTAAAAATATTGAGTAACCTCCTTTGCTTTCTCAGTGATTCTATTTGCTGGCCTACTGCTGTGCCATGTGATTCTAATGTGCTTTCTCTTTGCTGTTTCTTGCTGACCATGTTGATCTTTCACACGTCAAAGAACCCATGGAAGAAATGGCAATCTTTTAACAGCACATTAGGAAATAAATGCACTAAATAAATGAGTTTTTAAATCTCTTTAGGTCTATTGACACCTGAACTTATGCCAAAATGTATTTCCTATGATTTATCCCAGAAGTTCCCTTCCCTCTGCTTTTGGTGGTTCTGATGCTGTTATTACCTTAACTGTAGGTCTCTTTGCTAAAGTGCTTCCTCCTACCTGGTCACACTTTACCTCACTGTCCCTGTCAGGTCACAAGAAGAGTCCACCCACTCCATCCCTTTCTCCTCACCATGGCTCTGGCCTGTCCTTTGTGCATTTTGGTACAATGTCATCTTGAACAAAGAAGCTCAGCATCTGAATACATTCAACTTAAGCTTGACATGTTATTTACTTGCTTTTTTTTTTTTTTTCTTTCTCTTTTTGAGACAGGGTCTCACTATGCAGTTCAGGCTGGCCTTAAACTCACTTTGTTGCTCGGGCTGGTCTTGAACTTACAACAATCCTCCTGCCTCAGCCTCCCAAGCGCTGGGATTATAGGCATGCGCCACCACGCCCAGCTACCTGCTATTTTTTACTCCTTTTTCTCCTGTGTTTAATTGTTTGCCCTATTTAGTTGGTTCCTTCTGTTCTCATTCGTGGAGTTCTGGTCATTGTGGTCCCTTTCTAGAACATCTTTCAGTAGCCTGTGTAGGGATAGCTTTGTCATCATGAAATTCTTTAGTTGTTCTTTGTCATGGAAGTATTTCACTTCTTCATCAAACTTGAAAGAGAGCTTTGCAGGGTATAGTAGTCTGGGCTGGAATTTGTTTTCATAGAGGACTTGAAGAACTCTGCTCCATGCTTTTTTTGCCTTCATGGTTTGTGTAGAGAAGTTGGCTGTAATTCCGATGGGTTTTCCTTTGAATGTGTTCTGCTTCTTCTCTCTTGCAGCTTTCAGTATATTATTCTTGTGCTGTATTTTTGGGATCTTGACTATTATATGTCTCGGGGTGTTTTTAATTGGGTTGAAGTTACTTGGCATTCTGTATGCTTTGGTTACCTGTTAAAAAAAAAAAAAAAAAAAAAACAAGTACATTCAACTGGTGAACTTCATGAGAAGCAGTGACAGAACTTCCAACTCACTCCAAGTATCCATCATAGATCAACCAACACAGGCCAATGCGGAATAATTCTAAGTTGGATGTTTCATGTTTTTCCTTTTTAAGGAAATATTAGTGGAATCTTAATGGCATCTGAGGAAAATTCTCCACTGAGCCCTGATATGGCAGTACTTTGCTTCCTAAAATGTTGTCAACCTAGACTTGCACAAAAGTAATGTAACTATGGAAAGATTTGTATACTCCTACAGAGCTACCAGAGGGGAAAGATTGTGGAAGACAAGAGCCCTAAGACACCTGGGGTGATCAGATTTTGCTAGAAACTGTGTGATGGAACTGGTCAAAAGAACAGCGTGCATAGCCTATTCTGTCGTCTCTTCCACACTCAGGGAAATCCTTCCTGAGCAGCTGTGTCTGCAGAGCTATGACAGTGATGCCAGCCATGTCCCCCACCAATATTTACAGCAGTTGTTTCAACTCTCAGAGCAGCATCTGCTGTGGTACCTACCAGCTGGGTTTGAACCTCCAGAAGGTAGTGATTGTGAGTTCACAGCTTAGCAACAACAGAGAATTAATGAGAAAGAAAATACCATTTGCAGGGGGCATTCCCACCTGCGTAGAATGTATCTGCCAGCCTGGCAGCTGCCAACCCCACAGTAGGAGAAAGGCAGGCTCTGTGGGTGAGGAGAGGGGAAGATGTCCCATAGAAGGGATGGCTCTTTGCCACTTGTGACTCCTACTTACCACAAACAGGTGAGGAAAGGTGAACATTTTCTCTCTTACTTCTAAAAGTTTTATGATTTTACTTTATGAAATAAAAGGTCATCAAATAGATTAACAAGGGAAAACACCCAAGTTTAGTAATTAATGTACAGAAGCCCAGGAGCCCTATATACAAAGGGTGACTCTCAGGGAAAGAACTAGAAGATTGATATTTATATAATATCTTACATTACACAAAGGCATAGGGGCTTGATGCTCAGAGGCAGGGAGGGGACCACACAGCTGTGTGAGGGTCAGGAGGGGACCTACAGGCCCCTGACAGGTTCCTATGACACACAGAGCTTTCCCAGTAGTGACCCCTAGAAGGTCTCCTGTGACAGTCTCTGTCTGCCCAGACACCCCAATCTGTTCTTTCTGTGAAAAGATGTATCTTAGCAGCTGCAGGGACATCACTGCAAAAGCTTTGCCTTTCTCTCGCTTTCTTTACTAAGATAGATAGAATGAAATTTCTTTTAGAGAAGAACAGATTTTCAGAGCTATTTCTGTCTGCATTTTCTCTGAACAATCATCTTGAAATATGTCAAGGAAACACATTTGGAGGCTATTGTTCTGCCTCACATTCGGGTTGTTCAGAGCCCTATCCCAGCCTCTACCTCTTTATCTCTAAAAGGACAAAAGCAGGAGCTTTTTAGATAAGACTTAGGAGAAAAATTTCCTAATTCTGAAATGTTTTAAAGAGCAGGAGCAAGTTCATGGAACAACCTGGACTAAAACTGCATTCTAAGAGGAATCCTAAGACTTTCCTTTTCAGATATCAGGCCATGGAACACATCTCTCAGAAAGTGTAATCTTTTTACCACCACATCAATTTGGTGACTTCCTTATGATCATATGAAAATATGAAATAGCAAAATTGGACTATAAGACCCTGGTCCTGGATCCAGCTTTATGTTGCTGCCCTACACCCCCATGACCTGTGAGGCCGAAAATGCATATATATATATATTTTTTTTTATTTTTTTTTTTATTTTTTTTTGGTACCATACAGACTTAACCTAGATGGTTTACTTTAAACTTGAAAGCACTTTAAACTTGAAGCAGGCATACTGTCTTCCAGAAACCTGCATGTGGTTGAGCCCAGAATTCGGATCAAGGTTTTATGGATGCTTTGTATGCATGATTGGGGAAATAAAATACCACATTGTTTAAGCCAATTTGGTTCTGGTAAAATGAATGTAGAGGGCCAGTGAGATAGCTCAGCAGACTAAAGTACCTGCTTAGGCAAGAATGGGGGCCAGGTGTGATCCTGGGGACCACAAGCTGCACCTGCCCTGGCCCTGGGCATGCTGAGCCTGGAGCGAGTCCGAGTGTGGTGGCCCACTCCTGTAATCCCCAGGCTAGAAAGGCTGAAAACAGGAGGATCACTACATGTCTATGCTGCATAGTGAGACCTTGTACAAAAATACACATTTTTTTTTTAAAATCAATTTGAAACTACATTTGGTGAGAAAGGGTCATAGAAGAAAGGTGTCACTGTGTACACTTGACATCTGGGAAGCTTAGGCAGAGGGAGCTCATAGCATAGTTACAGAGACTAGGAGGTTTCTGTGTTAGGTGTGCTCTTATAAGCCACCAGTGATTCCATGTCTGCCATGTGTAGGCACTGGGGATAGCTCATTACAACCCAAGACATTATGTCTAAGTACATGAATGCAGAGGGGGAACACTGATGTCTGGTCCTTACATTGTGACCAGTCTAGGCTACACAGCAAGACCCCACCTTGAGAAAAACAAGGAAAGGATGAGAAGAAAAAAGGCAGAAAAGACGTCAGGATAAAAACACCCAAGGGGGCTCGGGGAGATAGCTCAGTAGAATAAGCGCTTACCTGGCAAGCACCAGGTCCTGAGTTCAATCCTTGGTACCACAAAAAAACAAAAACACAAACAAAAAACCAAGCTTAGTACAGTCATAGATCAATACTTCAAATTCCCCAATAACACATATATTCGTGTACTTTTTTTTTTTTTTTTTTTGTCTGTTTGAGACAGGGTCTCACTGTGCAGTTTAGGCTGGCCTTAAGCTCACTTTGTAGCTCAGGCTGGTCTTGAACTCAAAACAATCCTCCTGCCTCAGCCTCCTGAGTGCTGGGATTACAGGCATGCGCCACCACGCCCAGCTTATTCATGTACTTTTAAAAAATGAATTAATATTTCTAAGAAAAATTTTTCCAAAACATCTATAATATGTACTGACACTGGCTCACAGGGCCTTGAAGTTTGTCAAGGGTTACCGGGAATCATAGCACAGCTAAAGAGATGAGGTAGGTTTCTGTTAGGTGTGCTCTTCTTTTTTGGGTGGTGGGTGGGTACCAGGGATTAAACTCAGGACCCTGCACTTGCCAGGCAAGCGCTTATTCTACTGAGCTATCTCCCCAGCCCAGGTGTGCTCTTATTAGTCACCAGTGTCTGCCCTCTGTAGCCACTTGGGATAACTCATTACAACCCAAGATATTATGTAAAAGTATATGCATACAGAGGGGGAGCATTGATGCCTGGTGATATTGTCTGTAGTTGGCATGTGTCTATGTTGGAGAAATCTATGGTCAGAGACATACAGTCTGTCCTAAAGATAGCACAGATATAAGAAAGGTATGCAGGTCCTGAAAGAAGAAAGTCACAGAACAGGGTTCACCCTACGAGTTTGCTATCCTGTGTCAGGGAGAAGACATGAAGGTACCCTGATTGTCCATCAGAAACCCTGTCTATTGACAGCAGAAGTTGAAAGGGAGGGCGTACATGTCCCATGTCACCCATTCCATTCACCAGAAAGGGTTAGCAGTTTCGCATACCAACACACTGGCCTTGGTGCTTATCCATCTCCGTGCTTAGTCTGGGATCCAATTTCTGCCTGGGGCTCATTTTCTGTCTTGCTCAGTCTGGGACTTTATTTGTAGATATCTTGGCATGGTTAATTGTCTGAGCCAAAAGAGCTGAGGGCCTGAACAGAATCAGTAGGACTCTGCCTAAGAAGAATGAAAAGTGAAAATCATGATGGAAACAACATTGAAAAGACTTTTTGGGATTGGGGAGATAGCTCAGCAGTCTAAGTGCCTGCCTGACAAGTGCAAGGACCTGGGTTTAATCCCCAGGAACCACATGCCTTGCTGGCCAGGAACCCTAGGCATGCCATGCTGACCCCCAAAACTGGGCATGGTGACACACACCTGTAATCCCAGTGATGGAGAGGCTGAGGCAGGAGGATCATTGAGTCTGAGCTGTGTAGTGAGACCCTGTACTAAACAAATAAATAAATTTTCTTTTCTTCTTCTTCTTTTTTTTTTTTTTGTTTGTATTTTAGGACACGGGTGTACAGGGTGTACAAGGTCTCACTGCATAGGTTGGATTTGTAGTGATCCTCCTGTTTACAGCCTTCCAAGTGGTGGGATTACAGGTGCACACCACCACACCCAGTCTCAATGGCCGGCTCAGCAGGCCCTGGGCAGGGGCGGGGGGCAGCATGGCAGGCTCAGGAATGCAATTCCTGGCCCCTGCATCTGCCTAAGCATGCACTTTAACCCACTGTGCTATTTGGCTGGCCCTAATTTTCAAAAATTAAAAAATAAGACTTTTTTTGGGGGGGAGAACCGGGGATTGAACTCAGGCCCATTGTGCTTGTCAGGCAAGCACTGATTTCACTAAGCTATCTCCCCAGCCCTAAGAATACTTTTCAAGAGGGATCATGAAGCTGGGCATGGTGGCACATGCCTGTAATCCCAGAACTCGGGAGGCTGAGACAGGAGGATTGCTGTGAGTTTGAGACCAGCCTGAGCTACAAAGTGAGCTTAAGGCCAGCCTGAACTGCATAGTCTCAAAAAGACAAAAAAAAAAAAAAAAAAAAAAAAGGGATCATGACTCCACCTGCTGCTTGGAAACTTAAATTTTATCCTTTTTTTTTTTTTTTTTTCAGAACCTGGTATTGAACTCAGGCCCCTTATGCTTGCCAGGCAAGCACTTATTCTCCTGAGCTATCTCTCCAGCCCTGGAAATCAGAATTTTACTTACCTTTTCACTTCAGGCATCAGGAACGGATGCTTACAATATAACCAGAGACTCAAGATGCATATCAAAGGTTCTTACGAGCCACCTGAATCCGTGGCTCCTAAATTGCAGTTTCTAATGCTCCAAATGAAGACCATCTTACTTTTGAAGCTTCTGAGTTTGAATCGCTCACCAGAACCAATTGCCCACCCAGAAATCAAGGATCTTCTTGCTGGTACTTGCAGTCATGTGCATCAAAGGACATGTCTTACTTTTTGATCTTGTGCTAGAATCATAAGTACTCCTAGGAGGCAGCACAAAGCCAAGAGATGTTCTCCCTGTTTCCACCAAGGAATACCATTAGGGATCCGGCAGCTCAGTGGAGAGGATGGTGGAACAGCAGTGGCACGGCGAGCCACGCAGGGCGGGTCCTTGTGGAGTGCTGAGGTGACTGACAAGGAAATGCAGGTCCTGGCGGGCCTAGGATGGGTGAGCAGTGCACACCCAGTGGAAGAAGGCCTGCTTCTAGACAAGTGTGGGATGGCAATGCTTCCAGAGGGCCTCTTGCAAGGGCTGCAATCCTCCAGGTGGAGCGAATACAAGGAACCTGGACTGTTGTAATTCAGGTTACTATTTTTATCCATAGCCTAATGAGGCCCAAGGAAGCTTAGAATATATATATTTTTTTTTTTTGGAGGGATACCAGAGATTGAACTGAGGACCTTGTACTTGCCAGGCAGGCACTAACGCTGCCAACGTATCTCCCCAGCCAAGTAGAACTGTTTTTCTTCCCCTTCTCCTTCCCCTTCTTTGTCTCCTTCTCCTTCTTCTTCTTCCTCTTCACCTTCCTCTTGCTCTCCTCCTCCTTCTTCCTTCTCCTCCTCCACTGTGAGAATATCTTCTATACCTATGAAAAGGTTTTTTTTTTTTTTTTTCAGAACCAGGGATTGAACTCAGGCCCTTGTGCTTGCCGGGGATGCACTTATTCCACTGAGCCATCTCCCCAACCCCTATGAAAAGTTTTAATCTAGCACAGTGAGTTTCTTAAATATTAAAAAATACATTGACTAAACATTTTCATAAAATATATATTTTTTAAAGTGTATTTCGATGTCGTAGGGTATCACTATACAGCTTGGACTCATAGTGATCCTCCTGCTTTCAGTCTCCCCAGAACTGGAAATACAGGCCTGCACCTCTACTCCTATACTTGGGATTACAGGTGTGTGTGACTATGCCCAGACTCTGGCTGGCTCAGCCTGCCCTGGGGGCAGGGCTAGCACATCATGTGCTGCTGGGTATCAAACCATGGTCACTATGCTTGCCTAAGCTTGCCTAAGCAGATGCTTTAGTCTGCTGAGCTATCTTGCTGACCTCTAAAAATATACCTCTTCTATGCACCATTTTTAGATACCCTCAGTCTGATATTCCCACTTGCTCTTGAATGACTGCCATCCAATATTGGGCCCCAGCTCCTGCCCCTGATCACTCTCTACCTTACACTATATCCTAATAATTGTAGGAAACAGTTATCTTCCATCTCCAATGATACTTGGAGGCCCTAGAGAGGAGGACACAGCCCTACTGTCTTTTGTCTCCAGCTCTTTCTGTGCCCTAGCTTGCCTAGGTGCTCAGTAATTATCTGTTTATTGCTTCTTTACTTTCCACAACTGGCTTTAGATAACTCTTGGTGTGGATAAAGAAGGAAACCCACAGGTACCTAGATGGATTCAAATATCTTTACAGGAGGAAATTCACCCAAAGACCAGATCAAAATTCAAATAATAATATGTACTGAACTGAAGCTTGAACCTTCTTACTAACAGGATTCCCTAGGCATAGTCAACATTAGGTCCCATTGTCTGACCTAATCATTCTAGTTTCAAATTTATGACTTGTATGCTGGAGATGTTTACACCAAATATGTTGGCCCAAGAGACAGGATAGCGCTGTGCCAGACTCTGATTCAAGCCTGCTGAGGTGCAATCCCTTGCTGTATAAGTTTCAATATGGTCCGACTGGGGTCTTTTACTGGACGTTTCTAAGCCTTGGTTTTTTTTTTTTTTTTTTTTTCTGTCTTTTTGAGACAGGGTCTCACTATGCAGTTCAGGCTGGCCTTAAGCTCACTTTGTAGCTCAGGCTGGTCTCGAACTCAACAATCCTCCTGCCTCAACCTCCCGAGTGCTGGGATTACAGGCCTGCGCCACCATGCCCAGCTAGGCCTTGGTTTCTTTATCCTTACAATGAGGGCAATACTGATGGTAAGGATCCTGATGATGCTTCCCTTGCAGGTGAGGCTTGTATGCTGGTCATGCACTCATATCAAGTGCATAGAAATAAATCTAACATATAGTACATTATATATTTTAGCCATTATTAATTTTACAGAAATTAGATGAAAAAAAAAAAAAAACCAAAAAAACCCCTCTGTAATGAATGGGAAAAAAAGCAGGACCAGAGAAGGAAGAGAAGGAGGTGCTGAGAATATTTCTCAAGATCAAAGGGATTGGGCACTGGAAACAATAATTACACTCCTGCCTCAGCCTCCTGAGTGCTGGGATCAAAGGCACGCACTGCCATGCCTACCAAGAATAACACTTTAAACCTAAACATTAATAACGATCGTTGCAGGCAGCTGAGTTAGATAGAAATGGTATGGGCAGTGAGACAGGGCCAGGCCCTCAAGGGGACAGTATGTAAGACAAGGTGAGTTTGCAAATATGGGCGTAATAGACACCACTGCTCTGGGCTGGACCTCAAGACAAAAGAGGAGATAAATGCAGCCACATACCTCCCTAAAGAAAGGCACTCAGGGTTGGTATTCTAAATGTCTCTCCTCTTAAGGATGCCTAGAAGTCACTAACCCAGCTCCCTGCAGGAAGAGCCCTTTGTTCTGTATTCATGCCCACTTGCTTCCCTATTTGGTTCTGGATTTAATTTTACCCGAGCAATTGTGCTTTTAATCTCATTGGTTGGCTCATACTTTGTCCCACCTCCTGCTTACCTAGTGGGTTCCAGTGTTTTCCACCTTAGACCTGACATAGGAGAAATAAAACTCCTAACCTGAAAGGTACCTGGAACAAGTTTGTGTTCTCTAAAACCAAAGAATAAATTTTAGGAACAAACGGAGGTTATGAGCGGAATATTTATTGGGGGAAAGAAAGCTCCTGTCCTAGAGAGGGACAGAAAGGGAACCTGGGCTGGGGAGATGGCTCAGTGGAATAAGCACTTCCCTGGCAAGTGCATAGGGCCTGAGTTCAATCCCTGGTTCCGCCAAAAAAAAAAAAAAAAAAAAAAAAAAAAAGGAAAGGGGGCCTGAGGGGGTTGTCCCCATGGTCTCTTCTAGGTACTTTTATAGGGAAAAACCACTGTGGTGAAGAGGGTCTAAGGTGGAAACCATGGGAACTTGCTTAGGTGGGCATGAGGTGGGATAAAACTATGGTCAATCAATGAGATCACAAGCACCACTGCTCGGGTAAAACTGAATAAATCCAAGATCAAATGGAGAAGTGAGTCATGTAGCAAGTGGGCACAAATATAGAACAGGAGTTTATCCGGTAGCCAGTCCATAGCAGTTGGATCAGTGACTCTTCCTGGCTTCCTCAAGGTGATGATCAATCCCAGATGCTTATGTTTAGGTGTTTAGGAAGGTGGACATTTGTTTGATCTTTGGTCTCTAGGTCTGGTCCACAGCTGGAGTCTCTCTTACAGTTATAAGTTATCTTGTCTTCTGTGTTACCTCCTTTAAGGGCCTGGCCCTGTCTGACTGCTTATAATATTTCTATCTAACTTGGCCGCCTACAACAGACCCACCTCACCTCCTGGTTTAACTCTATAAAATCTCTGGAAAACACAGCTTCTTAGGGCAACCCACACAGGTACCCTTCGGTCCCTCTCTCAGACAGGAGCTTTCTTCCCAACAATAAATATATTCTGCTCTTAACCTCTGTCTTTCCCAAAATTCATTCTTCAGTTTGAAAGAACACAAATTTGTCCTAGGTATCTTTCAGGTTGGGAGTTTCATTCCCCTATATCACTATGAAAGAGATTTAAAAAATTATTTTCAAGTCTTCAGGAATAGCTGTACTCTATATAACTACTTGATATCATTATTTATTATTGTTTCTATATTATATATTCTTTAACAGCTACCGATAACATTTGCCACTGGAGAGAGTCCAAGCGTGCTATGGCTGAGATAAGGAACCTACTCTTAAAATTAAATTGCAGGGTCATTGACCTCTAAGCTACTAACCAAATTTTCAGGACATGTCAGTAAAAGGTATGTGAAGTTTTAGTAGGCAGAAATTTAAAAGTAAACACTGAAAGAAATAGGATGTGAGCCCTCAAGAGGGAGAGGTGCACTAGGATCTGGAACCAGGAATGATTGGGGTCCCAGGGCTATCAAGACGATGGTCTGAGATGTGTTCTATCTGTCGGGTCACTCCTCTGGCAAGCTGTGAGAGAATGCAAACCATTTACATATGCTTGGAGTTGAGAACACTGGCTGCGTACTCATACTGCTGCTTCCTGGAGGCAAGAGGTTTCCAGGAGGAAGCAGAATTTGGGGGAAGAAAGGCACAGAGCAGAGACCCCAGGATCTTTAAGACCCCAGGATCACCTTTACTGTGTGTCTGTCTGTTGGTCTGTCTGTAATTTTTGAATCCTGAAGTCTTTTTTCTCCTCTTTTCTGCCTGTCTTTATTTCTTCTCTCCCACTTCAATACATTGTTCACATACATCCCAGTGATATCATATATTATTTCTTATTTTATGTTGTGAATTGTGTGCAGTTCTTTTCATGAAAATGCAAACATGGAAGTCTGAAAAAAGCAGAATAAATAATTTTAAGACATTTTAGTCTCAGGAGACCTTTATGCTTTGAAAAATTATTCCAACTCCCAAGGGACTTTTGTTTATTTGAGCTGTATTTATTAATATTTATTGTACTAAAAATTAAGGAAGAAATTAATTTTTTTCATTTATTTATTAGGATACATATAATAAGAAGTATTATGGGGCTGGGGAGATTTCTCAGTGGAATAAGTGCTTCCTTGGCAAGCGCAAGGGCCTGAGTTCAATCCCCGGTTCTGCAAAAAAAAAAAAAGCAAACAAAAAAGTATTAGGCATTCCAGGTAAATGACATTTTTATGCAAACAATATTTTCCAAAGCACACATTTTTTTATTTTTTTTTTTCAAAGCACAGATTTTAATAATATTGGCATTGTTTTACATCATAGCACGTGTTAGGGAGCTCAGGAAAGCCACTGTATGCTCTTAGGAGGATGCCAGTAACAAGGGATAGCCATGTCTAGTACTAATGGGAGGATGGTTTTGACCTTGAAGACCCTATAAGAGGGTCTGGGAGATCCCCATGCATCTGTAGAGCATACTTGGACAACTTCTACTGTTACTCAGTTTAAACTATGAATGCTTGTGCAAAAATCTAAGATAACCAGTAGTAGACAGAACCCAGCAGTACATCGAAAGAGTAATGCACCTTGTACCAAGTGAGACAGTATACAGAGGGCCAGTGGAGAGGACAGTGAAAGAATTTATCAATAGATAAGGAACATAGAAAAGACCAGAGTTTATTTATGTTGCCAGAGGAGGCAGAGGGCAGATTTTTGAAGAGATGAATCATGCCTTGAGGGTGAAAGATGGAGGGGGTGAGAGATTGGCTTTTACTTTTTTGAGGGATTTGATGATAGGAAAAGAGAGGCTGAGCAGCAGATGTGATGATTATCTAAAGGATGTCCTTCCTTCCCTGGACCAGACGGCACCGTATGAATCTTTCCAGAGCATCCGCATGAAGCATAGAGCTATGTTCACAGTTATGGTTCCCAAAGATTCCTCTCCACAGAAGGGCCCACAGAAGCCCTGTGGTTTTTGTAAAGGAGATGACAAGGAAGCCTGTGCGTGTCTTTGAGAAACACAGTCAGGACTCTTTTGGGAGGACTGAGAGATTTACTGCCTATGAGGCAGAACTACATGTCTTTAACTGGAGTTTCTTTTCTCAAGGGTTTTAATGGAGTTTGGCTGTTAAGGGAACTAATTCTTCATTTCCAGTGGGCGGCACATCCAAATGGAATTCATTTCAGGGTTAAGGAATATTATAAAATACATTCAGTATGGATTTGATGTAGCAGTCCACCATTTATTCTCTTAAATAAGTGCTAAAACGTATCTCACAACATTTGCTATTAATTTACAATTTTAAAAATTCCAGGAAGGGGCCAGGGATGTAGCTCAGCGGTTTAGCCAACTTCCCGGCAAGCGCAAGGCCCTGAGTTCAATGCCAGGTACAAAATAAAAAAATAAAAATAAAAACTAAAAATCTAGAAAAGAAGTTATTGTAGACAGTTAGAAATATTGGCTTGGGAAATGGCTCAGTAGAATAAGTGCTTCCCTGGTAAGCGCAAGGCCCTGAGTTCAATCCCCAGTTCTGCAAAAAAAAAGAAACTTGAGAGGCAGTCAGACAGGACTATGCCCTTGAAGGGACAGCATAGAAAACCAGACACCTTGCAGCTGTGGGAGGTCCTTGCCCTGGGGCCAGAAGGGAAGACAAAAGATTAAACAAATGTGCCCACCCCCCTCCCCAAGGAGGGACTGCAGGGATTGTTATTCTAAGTAGGTATCAATCACCTTGAAAAGCTAGGGTGAATCACTAGCCCTAACCCCTGCAGGAAAAGCTCCTGTTTTGTGTTGACGCTCACTTACTCTGTGACTGGCTTCCCCATTGGATCCTGATTTAATCCATTTTACCTGAGCAATTATGCTTGTAAGCTTATTGGTTGACCATAGTTTTGTCCCACCTTGCGCCCACCTTTCAAGTTCCGTGTTTTGGAACCACTTCACTTCTGTAATGGGTTAACTCCCATTTTAGGCTATAAATGTCAATCTTGTGCTTTCTGTTGTAAATGTATCACCCACTGTACTAGGTGGCTTAGTAAACAGGGCCATTAAGGGCTTTAACTTCTTGTAACCTCCGGGCCATGCAAGGCTGCCTGCAGGTACTCAGGTGCAAATTCACCAGAAACTGAAACAAAAGCCCCAGCAAATTTAGTTTAAGTAGTGGTCACAATGACTCTGAAAGCATTATTTTGTGTCAGACAATGAATTTGTTTACCAAACTCAAAGTGGTTCCATGTTCAAAACCCCTCCCTGCTTCCTGGGCAAGTTGCCTTTAGGTCCTCTCTTGAGCTCAGTAATAAATGGCTTTCCAAATTCCAGTCTGGCTGATCTGGTTCCCATTCTGAGCGACCCATAACAACTTCATGGATTTGCTCTATAAAAACCCTAGAAAAAGCTGGTTCATTGGCAACCCACTTGGGTCCCCTTCTGTCCCTCTCTGCCAGACAGGAGCTTTCTTTCCCTTACTAAATATATTTTGCTCTTAGCCTCTGTTGTTCCTAAAATTCATTCTTCAATTTTAGAGAACAGGAACATCCCAGATATTTCTCAGGTTGGGAGCTTCTTTCCTATATCAATATGATAAAACAAATATATCCCCATCCAACTGGCACTGTTGTAACTCAAAAATCAAATGACAAAAGGGACAAGTCCAAAAATTTGAAGCGCTTTATTTTAGCTGGTACCTAGCGGCACTGTCTGAGTCCAAGAGACAGAGAGGAGCCCGGAGCCAGAAAAGGCACATGAATTTAAACCCCAAAACCGCAAAACCACCCACCAAGCAAGCCAGTTTACAGAAGCCAATAGCAGATGTTAGCATGATTTAAAAACATGTGACCTTTTACAGGATTGGTCGGAATACGTCTGGAGGAAGCTGGACACATAACAGTTAAAATTTTAGACTAGGAGGGGTACACACTATGGTATGTTGACCTTATAAGGACAATGTGGTTTAACCATTGCCTGGGGAAAACATGTTTTCGCCTTTACAAATTCTCGGAATCAGGGAACCAGGGCAAAGGTGAATCAGAGAGTCAAAATGGAGTTGCTAGCGTCAGAGTGTACAACTGGTAAAGTTATAGTAAGCCGACGCTTACAGAACAGGATGGTGGCGCTTTGGTCAGGTTATAACACACACCATGTTGAATTATAATGCAGAAACACAGTGCCGTGTGGCAGAGCTTCCCAGCGTACTTAGGACTTTCATGGATATTCAGGGGGGTGATGAGTTATGCAGTCAGTGGTACCTAGCAGCAGACCTTGATGGATCTGACAAGTGGTAGCTGAAGGACTAGGTTTAAAACTTGAAATTGTCAGCCCCCAGTGCCTTGCATTTCTCAGGAGTCCTTGTTTACTGGAGAAGACCTTCCAAGTCTTTGGGGCCATGGTCCTTCCATACGGATGTACAGCAACACTTTGCAGCCTGGCCTGCAGGAGCTAGCGATGGCCTTCATGCCTCCCTTAATGAAAAAGAAAATCAAGGGCTGGCCAGATAGCTCAGCAGACTACATTGCCTGTTTAGGCAGGCTCAGGGACTGGGCTTTGATCCCTGCTGTGCTGTGCTGGCCCCACCCCAGGGCACGCTGAGACAGTGATTGAGACTGGGCATAGTGGGGCATGCCTGTAATCGCAGCACTTGGGAGGCTGAGAACAGGCGCATCACTACGAGTCCGATCTTTGTGGTGAGGCCTGTAGACCCTGCAACTAAAATACATCTTTAAAAAAAGAGAAGGAAATCAAGCAAAGTGTTGGGCCTGAAGTGAAGCCAGGATTGGAGAGTATCTCTATAGAGCCTGTTAGGGCCGAGAAGCCCACCGCATGAAGAAAGACTCCAAGAGACGTCCTCTCATGCAAAAGCAAGGGGATTTTATTTTGGAAGCTGTGCCGGCACAGGGTCACCAGGCAACTGGGCCGTGGCGACCCCGAGGCTGGGATTGCTCAGGGTTATATAGTATTTTTGGTGGGCTAAGCAGCAAGCAGAGTTACAGAAGCCAATCGCGTGTGTTAGCTGGGCTGACATTTGAAAGGATAGGACAGTTTATATTGTCCTTTACAATAATTGGATGGTGCAGGGATCAGGGAGGGTAATTCTCGGAAGGGTCCTGGCGTTCTAGGAACTGATCGTCTCGGTTGGGTTATCTCAAGGACATCTACAAGCTGTGGGGCACGTAGGGACATTACGCGCTGGAGAGTAGGGCAATAACCATAGTAACCTTAACAGTCTTTTGTTGACCTTTTAACATGGTCTGTCTTACTCATGGAGTCTGTTTGACTCGGACCTTACAGTAGTAAGACCCTGCACATCACATAAAACAAACAAACAAACAAAAAACGAAGACAATTGCTCTTCTTTCCAGGAGAGTCTTCCAGGTAGTTCTCCATACACCACACCGGATTTTACAAGGTGATCTTGAGGCTTCGACTTCCCTGAGTAGGTGAGGTATTTAAAGAGGGACATATGTAAACCTTTTCTTGTCCTCGTTAAGTTTTAATGATATTTATATAAAGAAGCTTATAAAGAAGGTACGAGTTAACTGAGAGAAAATCAGGAAGATCTTTTATTGAAGTGTAACCTCAGGACATATTTGTGAATCATTTCATTTTATTCACCAAATATTGATTTGACACCTTCTTTGTTCTGGTTATTGTGTTGGGCACTGGGAATAAAACGATGACCGTCTTGCTGAGTGTTGTAATGAGATTTCTTGGAGAATACTGGCTTGGTTTAGACTAATACATAAAAAAAGACTGCACTGACGGCGACGTCTGAGGGGCAAGAGGAGGAGACACTGTAGTCATACACTACATGGGACATCTAAGCGTGATCAAGTTATGGTTAAAGAAGCCTGAACAAAAAGATTCTGAGTGTCCTGAACCCTTCTCATTGAAAGAAATATTTGTTTTCCACACTATAGTGTACCTGAAAATTTGTAAAAAATAAAAATAAATTTGATAAACTATTAAAACAGCAAACAAGAAAATTTCCCGTCTCCATCTTCTGCTTGTTCCCCTCACTACCATATCTTCTGCAGGGACCAGGATGTCTCACACATATGACAGTAAATGTCAGAGAGAAAACAAGAAAAAAGAAAAGCCCAGTGCTTCTCACTAATGGCCTCATTTTAACTTGATTACTTTTATAAAGATGTTATCTCCAAATAAGGTCACATTTACTGGTATGCAAGGATTGTAATTAACACATTTTGGGGGAAGATGCATAACCTATTATGCCTGCTGCTTTGATTGAACCCTGCATCACATGCGCTATGTGCACTTCACCCCCCAGCCTGCAAACAGCTTACCAGATAGGTTAATCTCTCCAGGTGGCACAGTTCATGATCCCACAAAGACTGATTCATCCTCGGACATGGAGATATTTAAATCTGAGTTTAAACACAGTATAATTACTCAAGTCATTCACACAAAGAAGACCACAAAGAAAATGAAGTTTAGAGATATTGTTAGAATAATTCTGGAGCATCTCAGTAAGTTTTTCTAATTGAGAAGTAGAATATTTTACCTACAATTTAGCTTTCCCGTCCCCTGCTGCTTAGTATCCAACAAGAGTAACCCATGACTGAAGCCAATCATGGGTGTGAAAATTGCACAGTGCAACATCCAGTGCCTGGGGATGGGTGAAGACATTTCATGTTCTGTTCCTGTATTATAAGTTATTCTCATGTGGCCAAGGGTATCTTATCTGATTTAGTCTTTATTTTTGTTAGGTGTTAACTAGTCCTCTGTTGTAATGTTGAAAGCAAGGAGTTTCAGATGACTTTTTTTCTAAAGAGTACCAAAGGGCTGGGGAGATGGCTCAGTAGAACAAACACTTGCCTGGCAAGTGCAAGGGCCTGAGTTTAATCCCTGGTTCCTCAAAAAAAAAAAAAATAAAAAAAAAAAATAAATAAATAAATAAAGAGTAGCCAAAGTGCTTCGTTCTTTGTAGGTTCCAGATTTGTGGATTCAGGTATTCATGAAGATTTACGTGCAACCACCAAGGTGACACTCTCACTGCTTTCATGGAACTTTTGAACTTTGCTTGGGAAGATGGAGGAAAAAAAAAAACCCAAAACAGAAAACAATGTTCTGCTTCATTTTCAGCTCTGTTCTGAAAACAAATGGAAATTAATGACCCTTTGTGGTCTATTCCCTTTTTGTTTGATATTTGGCTTTTCTTGGCTACCTAAATGTATAATGTGGCTTGTAAGTATAGTGCTAAAGTGCCACCTAGTGTTCCCACGTGTGAGAAGGCCACAATGTGCCTTACATAGAAGATAAGTTTAAACGACTATTTTATAAGGTTATTATGACACAAGTGCCTTTTCTGGCAAGTGTAAGGTCCTGAGTTTGATTACTGATATCAGAAAAAAATAATAACCCAGAAAAATAAGTTTACTTAAAACATGAGTTACTTCATTATTTACAGTGAATTTAATAGTAAGGAATTAACACTGTATACCAAATTAGGTCTTTTTCAACACATAAAACAAGGCTATGCATTGATTTGTTGATGAAGAGGTGTGATTTTCAGAAACCTAACCTGAATATTTCCTCAGAGCAGCCATTCATGGAGGATAATCTTTCCAAATAATGGGCATGCACCAAGCCTATGTTGGACTCTATCTGCTGCTTTTCATTGCCCCTAATTAGGAGGATTAGAACCCAGAACCGAACAGTTGGTGCCTACGTCTTTGTACCTGCTGCAGGAATGAAGGAAGCTGTTGCCTGGAAGCCTCTGAGGGTCCCATTTTCATCCGACTGGAAGCTGATGACCATGACCCATGGGACCAGAGGGGCTCGGCACGGGGCGGGCACTGTGAGACGCACAGCCGAGCTGAGCAGGGCCCAGCGGCAGGGCGGGCACTGTGAGACCGCACAGCCGAGCTGAGCAGGGCCCAGCGGCAGGGCGGGCACTGTGAGACCGCACAGCCGAGCTGAGCAGGGCCCAGCGGCAGGGCGGGCACTGTGAGACCGCACAGCCGAGCTGAGCAGGGCCCAGAGGGGCTCGGCACGGGGCGGGC
>PVKA01010405.1:0-64509 GCA_004027165.1 Ctenomys sociabilis
TTTCATAATGTTTTGGTATTGTACAAGGTGCATACATGATATTATATTTACAGGTATTTATGTGGCTGAATTATATCACAGATTCAATAATTATTTACCTAGTGGATGACCATAGCACTAAAAGCCGACATAATATCCTGTCCCACCACCAATAGTGCAGATCTTGCCTCTCATAGAATTATGTAGAAGCACAGCATCAAAAATGAGCAGATTTAAAACTACATCATACTTCACAATTTTGCTGTTTTCCTTTCTTCGAAGAGTGTGATGCGAGAATGGCACTCTGGGAATTCTAATTCCATTATCCTATCATCGTTGCCAAGGTAACAGGACTGTTGAGTCTACTGTCTGAGATGAAGGATAAAATTAGCAAAGACAGGGAAAACAGTGAGCCAGCATACCAGAGAAAACCTACATTCATTTAGAGATATAGTGATGTTTCTCATTTTCCATGGGATTGTAGATTTGAGATTACAAATAAACTAAGAAGCTATTGAGGAGAAGAGTGGAAACAGCAGCAAGAGGAACCCAGAAGATGTCAGTGACAGGGAAGCAACCAGGAAGAGAAAGTAAGTTGACTATGAGCTTTCTGGCTGCAGTACGCACATCACTCGTGGAATTGTGGAGTTCTCTAAACTTTCCCAGAATACCAATGACATACTGAAGAGGAGATCTTTGCAGAATATTTAAGATATACTTTTGTGCCCTGCTACATCTCTTGCAAACTGAGCTAATACAGTTTCCAAAGCATAAGTAAACTTGGAACTCCAACATAGTATGACTGACTTGGTTCTGATTTTCTGTTTGCAAATAGAACATTTTCCAGTCATGTCAGGAAGGAATGCTGTGAAATAAAATAAAAGATTATTTTTTTTGCATAAATTGCCAGGGCTGATGGATCAGCCCTGGTTTATAGCTAGAAGAAGCTTCCATAAGAGGAGGGTAGAGATACTAATAGTATTTGTTGTATTTTGCCAGGATCAGGGAAGTCGAAACAGTTTATGCGTGGAGTGCAGGGGAAAAATGGATGTGATAATTTCCTATCTGCCTCTCTTGCAGCTTTGAAATGTCTGATTCCCTATAGGTGTAGGGTGACCGCTGGAAGCTGCAAATCCCTGAGCCCACATATTATGACTATAAACTCCTTGAGAGCAAGCTTTGTCTTAAATACCCTTTGCAAAAATCATCCATGAATTGTGCTTCGCTTCTAATATGTCTCTTGAGCATTTATTGCTATATTTCATCAAATCCAAAATGCACTTTCCCACATTTAACATTTCTGAAATTGTTATGCATCTGATCCTTGGGTCAATAACAGTCATGACATAGTTGCAATTTCCTGCAATTTTCCTGGACATCAGTACTTGCAAACTATACATCACTGGCTTGGAAGAAAATCACAAAGATAACACAAAGCACACTGTTAAATGATGCAGCAGCAGTGCACTTGACTACAGGACCAACTGCCTTGTGTGAAGAAACACACACATTAATGATGCTGAGCAAAAAAGCAATTCGGAAGGGTCTGGCTCTGAGAATGAACACAAGAATTAATATATGCTACATTTATTAGAGTATACACACACATATTCAGGGGTCATCTATGACAGAAATTTATGTATAAATACATTTACAAGAGTTTTTCCATACTTTAAACTACAGATTTCAAGTGACAACAATATATTGTGTCATGGATAATTTAACACAGCTTTTTCTCCTACGATTCATAAAACTAAGACACAACTCCTGCTCTTGGCATGTCACAAAGCCAATAAAAGATGGCATTTGCCACAATATTCACAAAACTTAGTATTTACATAATGCTGTGCCAGATACAGAGGAAAGGGTGAAAAAGGACTTCATTACCAGAAAAGAAATTTAGTTATCAATCTGCTAGAAATACTTGGGGTACCAGAAGACCAGCCATTCATATCTTTTCTCCATAGGGCCATTTTGTATCCAATAAAATCAGCTGCATCTATAAAAATGACAAGAGGAAAGCAGCATAGGAAGTATAAGGACTGAAAATGAATACTGATCTGCTAACTTTCCAAGTTAAAGGAAATGAGGCACACTGTGAAAAAGTCATTCCTAGGTGCTGTTTACCTCATTCTGTTGTCTTACAAAAATGAAACCTAAGAATCAAAGTTTAGTGCCAGTTACTTATAAGAAACTCTAAAAATTAATTCCCATCCTTAGTCCTTCACTTTTCTCCTTACAAATGCAATTGCTTCATTTCTCCATCCATTCATTTATTCAGTAGACACTTTTCAAGCCTATTTCCTGTACCCAGCACTGTCCTACACTCAGCCCATACAAATATGCACTCTCTATAGAGAGTGACCTGCATTGCTTCCTTTTCAAATCATCATACACTCAAGCACCAGCATAGAACCATTTCAACATACAATTTTGACCCCCAGAGGTTCACAAGCTACCTCCATCATTGTGCTCAAAATGATACTATTCAAAACATATTGTCTTCTACAGAACAGGCTTCTTAATTTCAAATAAGTACACAGGAAGAAAGAGACATTGAGCCCCTGTATTAAGTAATATATTTGTCCTTAACAAATAATTTATATTATCTTGATGCAAAACACAATACATAGGAAAATAACATTCTGTTGTCAAAAAACAAAAGATAACTTTCATGGAAAGCTATTTCACCTTTTTCAGAAGTTCCCCACTCTATAAAACTCTAAATTCCAGACAAATGGAGACTTATACTTTAGGAAAGAATCATAATCAGTACCTATCTTCCTCTTTTTACATTTCATTTCTAGAATTGCTTTTATGTATACAACTTTATATCCCATACATATAAAAGATCTTGAGTTAAATTTTGAAGACAAATTTTTAAAACAATTCTTATTGAGAGTCTATGTATCTACTTAATATTGTACACTGCAGTGACTCCTTATTCATAGCAGACATTTGCTCAATATGTCAGTATTGAATTATCAAAAGCCAATTTTTCACAAGCCATTGATCTGGAAGCATAGTCCTAGCACTTGAGATTTGTATTAGAGACAGTATGTGACAGGTAGGGAAGTACTCAACACATACAACGAACGGTTGAAAATATTGGCTCACTATCTGAAGTAACATAATGTATTGCATTAAATTACCTTAACCTCATAAGACAATCTGTAGAGAAGTTTAGCCTCTGAGAGAAATCATATTGCTAAAACTGAGGAACTTTGTTTTTTTTTTGAAATTACATTGTATCCCAGCATAATTCTGGCCAATGAGGCTGGACATTTATCTTTGGTCTCCTTCTATGTAAGAGAGACAGTGTTGCTCATAGTCATTTTTTCACGGCCATTAACTAAATGCATGCATAATATGAAGAAGTCCTGTGAAAGTAATTTCTCCTTTTCAGTTTGTCCTTTCACTTATTAAATCATTTCTCTTAATTCATTCAAAGTTGCATTAGTTGTCTCTAATCATAGACTTATTCTTAGAAACAGTACAAAATTTATGGAAGTAGATTCCACCTACATCCAAATTCCACTAGTACTTTAATTTATTAATTTGATAGTTATGATACTTTAACTGGAGGCTTATTTATATCCTCTTTTGGAAGATATTTTACTTGAATATTGCAAAAAAGAATGTCGGTTAAGTGACAGTCCAAAAATAAATATTCTCTTTAAATATAATCAATACAATGGTATTATAAAACATGGAGAAATCATCCATAACAAAGCAATTTTTAAAATAAAATCTATAAATAAAATTTTCTATTTTAACTCAGAGAAAGCTAGTTAAACACATAAATATTGGAGAACATATGAAAAGTGAAAAACCTCCTAAAGTACAATTGTATATGCACATCAATACAGGTGTTCTGTGTCAGCAACCCCACGCACCCCGAGTAAATATCCCAGAGAACTGGTCCACAGATACAAGAAGAGACAGTATGAAAACATGTAGCTCAGGAGGGCCGGCGGTATAGCTCAGCGGACTAAGTGCTTGCTTAGGTAAGCGCAGGGACCAGTGTTCGATCCCTGGTTCCCCAAGCCGCGCCGCCCACCCCCTTCAGGTTCGCTGAGCCGGCGATGCAATCCAGGTGTGGTGGCGCGCGCCTGTAATCCCAGCACATGGGAGGCAAAAAGCAGGAAGATCACTATGAATGTAGGCTGCATGTATAGTGCGACCCTGCACCAAAAACAAAAAATTGTAGACATGTGTCAAAAATATCTCTATCAAATGTTATGTAGAAGTTGGAATCAATGAACTAAATTTGCAGATAATCCCATTACATCTTTAATTCATAATATTGGTACTGGATAAAATAACTGAGAAGTAGCACACATTCTCTCAGTAATAACATTTCTGTAAATAACATTAAGCTCATGGGCAGGACAACTACATATTTTATACAGATAATATAAACCAAAGTGTGCGCTGCATGTCCACATCATGTGGAAGAACAAAATGGGAACAGGAATAAGAATGAAAGGAGAAAGGGGGCAGGACTTGTACAGATAGGGGGTGACAGCTTCATGGACAGAGCAGTGTAATTATTTCTGTCCACTGTGGCCAGAAAACATTATGTGATTATTTTGTAGTTGAGATGTTTCAGTTAGCTTAGTTAGCTTTTAAAATTTTGTCCTTTTTCATATTTTTAGATAAGCATGTATTATTATAATAACATGGGATAGTTTTTCACAATATTCTTTCAACTCACAGCAGTATAATTTACATCTCTTAAATTCACCTTTGTAATGCTACTGATTGATGTGTTTTAACAAACATGTTCAAAATTCCTTAGACGTTTAAGTGACTGGATCTTTATACAAAATTCTGGTGCTCTTTTACCAGTACATCCACTTAAAGATTATTCAGGGTTGGGGAGATGACTGAGCAGCGTAAGTGCCTACCTGGAAAGCGCAAGGTCCTGAGTTTGATTCTTGATACCAAAAAAAGAGAGAAAAAGGTTATTCAAAATCTTTCACTGACTTGCACTTTCATTTTACAGTTTGCTTTGAAAAATTAATTACAATAATAAGTGCCTCCATGGAACTGAAGTCGCAGGGCCTCGTGAGACATGCCCTTTGTTACATGAAACAATGGCAGTGAGGGAAAATTAGGCTTGGCGGTGAAAGAGCAGAAGACCAGACAGAAAAGTCAGGACACCACAAGCCTAACACACTCTCTGGTGAATTTAAATGGCTTGCTTTCTTTTTCTCAAAAGCATTTCACCTATTTTAAAAGTAAAGATTTCACACATTTGGAATGACACTATTCTAGTCAGAACAGTAATGGGCAAGTCCTTTCTGCTTTGCTCCTTTCTACCTGCCAGGAATAATTTCAGGACACCAGAAGAGCTTTGCAGAGTCTGAGGGCAACAAGAAAGAACTAGACAGTCAGGCAGAATAAAAGTAGCCTTGAACGGTAAGAAAAATGAGCTCCTGGTGTCCAACTGGCACAGTACAGTTAGTCTGGACCCAGGAAGATGGATGTGATACGAGCCCAGCACCCAGACGGTGCATGATATTCCTGCAGCTGCTAGTGCATTGTTCCCAACTCTACTGACAACAGCTTGTAGTCTAACTTAGAAATCAGATCTCCTTCACCCAAAATAAATTAATTAACACCCACCCCCTTTGAATTCAACAGCCTGAGTTCCCGCCCAGCTTCTGTCAGCATTCTCTCCTTCCTCACACTTGGGCCCTTCTCTGAGCTTTCCAAAGGAGGCGCGATGCTGCCAAACCAGAAGTTCCTGTTCTTTAATTCAGTTCTCTCGTGTCAGGAGATTGCAATCAACCCTTAATAACATTCTCTGCAGCCTGTGGAGACATTAGCTGTCCCTTAAACTCAGCTAACGTTTTATTACAGCCATCTGTTCATAGGGAATCAAGGTCTGCCTAACCTCAGCCTGCACACAAGCACACACCAAAGGAGTCTCAACTAGATGTCTTGGAAAATGAACTGTCCACTGAAGTTTATTCCTTCATCAGGATTCTGTTCCTATTAGAAATCTGCAATGATCAAAGGATGTTATGTAATCTAGACGATTACTGGTGGGAGTTGAGATTACTATCTTGAGAAGTATTTTCCACTAAGCTGTCCAGGTGGCACTCAGCTCAGTGTAAAGCCATGATAGTAAGATTTTGCATTCCTTTCCTGCTTTAATTTTTAAACAGTTCTGATATGCTGTGTCCTACATATATCAGGTGATAAAAATAGAATCCAGAGAGGTTGGTTTTGCAAAATGATCACCCACAAAAAGCTTCCTAGTGAGAGAAAGACTTAATTTTCCATCAGGTGACAATACTAACAGTCAAATAGGTTGCATATTTCATCAACAATTATTTGCAAACCCAGCCATCAGTTGCCTGAAGTACAGATGGTCTCACTGTATCACAGAGCAAATTCAAACTTAAAAAGTGAAACAATTGATTTGTTGGAAACCAGTTTAAATTTGATATATAAAAGATGCAGTTTGTTTCAGGAAAATGTTTAAAAGTATTATTACCTTTTGTCCTTACTATGTTGGAAAACTAGGAAAGGCCCATGTATCTATTATCCAGTGGCCAAATGAGCCTTCACAATTCTTATGTGATTCTAGAGAAGCGCACACAAACAACATTCAAATTGAGATTAGTTTTAAGTCAGGTGTGTGTACTCTAATGAACAGATTTTTTTATTTGAAATCTTTCTACTCATTGCGTGGTGATCAGGCCATCTGTAATGAGAGCAGGTTTGAAACGTAGGCTCTCAGATTTTACGAAATTCTGTTAAATAAGAATCTGCCTAAAAAAAAAAAAAAAAAAGAATCTGCCTTTTGATGCTTTTGCACATGAAATTTTGAGATGTGTGGCCTAGAATTGATGCAACAATGGAATATTTATTTTATATATGCATTCTAGAGTGAGAGGAGCATACTTGCCACAAATGGACATTGCTTGAACCTAGCTCAAAGAAATACAAAATATCCAGCTACTACAAATTTCCAAGGATTTACAGAAAAACTATGTGGACCAACCAAAGCACTTTATAAGGAGGAGAAGGAAAATAAGCTTGTAGACCAGAGAGCTGAGTGAGATGCTCACTAGACTTGTAGGGCAGCACACAGTCTCATTTAGCCATGGGTAGAGGGATTTCTAGGGAGCAGGAATTTTTCAATACTAAAATGAGAATAGCCTTAGACAGGACTTTATAATAACTGATAATGGTTCCTTGAGTATTTGTTTTCTTACAAATATTAAAGTTTTTTTTTTAGTTTGTGTATCCATAAACTTTTTGATAATCACACAGATTATAACCATTCTTTCTTACATTATGTAAGATTAGAACAGGTCTCATTCTAAAATTAGTAAGCCCTAAGGTCATGGCATCATGGCACTGTGGTGTCCCATGTCCTGGTGCAGCATGGGAGGAGGGAAGTCAGATCCAAATAGGGTGTTGAGATAGACTAGGAAGATTCCAGAATAAGCCTAGACACACCAGAAGAGAAGCAGGGAAGGAAACATCTTTAGCTCTCCAATCTGGCTTGACGCTAAACATAGCAAACATGTCAGCTTTCCCACTACCCCACATCCCTCCTTGGATTATATATATTTCATGTTGTACGTAGTACCACAAGTCACAGATCCTCCTCTGACTTTGGAAGACCTCTGTTCCAACTTATTCATTGGCCTGTCTCTCTAGGGAATTTCTAACTGAGTTACAGTGATTGTCACCAGTCTTGTGGGTCAATAACTTAGGGATACTCTTGGAATACTAATGTTCTTCCATGTGCAAGGAGACATGGAGAAAACTATTTATAACTGTATGTGAGACAGAGATATAGATATCCAGTGAAAAACATAAGCAGAGTTTATAAGGGGGCAACAGAGCAGAAAGCAGAGATATTTTTTCACCCCTACTGCTGGTTCCAATCTCATTCCAGTAGAACAACAGCCTCTCATCCTCGATGGCCCAACACAATCTGAGAACTGGGCAATAGGGGATCCACCACTGGAAATTCAGGGGCACAGCCTCCTGAAGGCTCTGACTTCACACGCAGATCATGGCAGCATCTGTGCAAGTCCTTTTATGCAGACTCCCTCTCAGCTATTTCATCCATTTCCCCTTTTTCTTTTGGATTCTACATTATCTTCTTAGTGTTCACAAGGTGAGTATTAGTATTTCACTTTGTGTTCCAAATATCCTAGTTCTATATATATATATTTTGTAGGATTATCAATTACACAATTCCTTGGCATCTATGTATTGTGTATCGAAAGCTTTCCAAAGAAAAACACAATCAATTCTAGTGCATTCAAGGGTCAAGAACAGTGGAAGGGCCATGGACTGAGGTATTATATATCAACCATGAGTCAAGGTGACTCTTCCAAGATTCTTCCCTAACTGTTCTTCCTGAACTTCCCTGTATAACATCAGGTTCAATGATACGAGACCGTCATTTCTGAAGGTCAAACATGATAGATCCTTGTGACAGTTTTCACAATGGCCTACAGGTATGACAGTGCTATACTTCACGAGTGGCTAAAAATGCCCCCATTAGTAATACCTACTAATATTTTTGAGAGTTCTGGGGTTGAACCCGGAGCTTCACACTCCCTAGGCAATTGCTGTACCTGAGCTACATCTTCTACCCAGTACTACCAATCATTCTAAATTTTTATTAGTGCATATTTCAAGTAAATAATAACGAAATTCACATTGACACATACATATAATATATTTTTATCCCCTTTATGCCCCTTCCTCTTTCCTCCTTATCCCCTTCCTCATCTCCAAACGTCTACTTTCTACTTTCTTATTAATCCGCTCCCCATTTTTTGCTTCCTCTTATAAGAGAAAATGGGATATTTGACTGGGTGTGGCTTATTCTGCTTAACATGATGGTTGGAGATTCTATTCCCCTTCTCCTACAGATGACATGATTCTGTTCTTTAGGTTGAATGATGCTCCATTGTATATATAACCAGATTTTCTTTCTTTTTATTAGTATATGTTCAGAATATACAATGAATAAATTCACCATGGGATGTTGCTGCATATGCAGATAACATCTTAATCCTTTTTTAGTTCCTTTTCTTCTCCCCTCCTTTCCAACTCCTACATCCTCAGATCTTCTTCTCATCAATAAAATCCCTCTTCCTGTCACCTTTTATTTTGTTCTTTCCACTGTTTATACCTTGGGTTTTGCATATAAAAGAAACCATGTGTATCAGATTAATTTCACTTACCATTATGGCCTCTGAGGACTCCTAGACACCGAGGCTCCTAGGGGAGATAAAGGGCACACTCAGGAAAGAAGCAAAGGAGTTATATCCGGATAACAGCCCGCAGGCTTCCAGTGAGCCAGCTCTCCAGACAAAAGGGCCTCCAGAAGCAGAGCCACAGCTGAGTCCAGCCTCATATGCAGCAGCTTCTCTGTGGCCCCTCTCTCAGGGTCCGGTGGAGCAGCAGTTACCCATAGTAGCATCTGGGCTCTGGCATGGGGCCTGGAGGTGGCATTCCTACAAGACAGAACATCATGGTGGCATTCTTCCTTGTTTTAAAAATTCTAAAATTAAAAATACCTGCTAACCAAAGTCTGTGCATAATAGTCTAAAATTTTCTTCTTCTTGGGCCACTTTGCATCGAATATCATTTACACCACCCCTTGCCAGTTTCCACTGTCTCTGATAAGGGCAACTCTATCGGTAGGCTGACTGTACACTTTAAGTTACTTAGGAGAATCTGAATTGAGGCGTATTATCTTAAAATTTTACTAAATAATTCTTGTTTTATGCTCAAGGTATTCTTCCCATTAGACAACCAATCATATGCTCACCTCATATGTAATGTAATCATCCCTTATAACTTAGGTAACTTAGTTTCCTTCCTTGAACCTTAGATAACATCACATTCTTCCATCTGTTTCTTTTCACCTGCTTTATTATGTTCACCTTTATTTGCCTCTTCTCTTCTGGCTTCCTTCACCAGCATGTAGCTCTACCACTGCAAAGATGGAAACAGTTTTTATATATGATCCACCCCAGTATTCAGAATGACAACTGACACTCGGCAGAACTTCCAAAAACACACTTGTGGAATGAATTTAAAACTAAGGAATAAGATTCACTTCCTCCCCCTAAATATTTATATTTTTATTACTTAGTATAAAAAAGCATATAATCAACTAAGTCCATGGGGGCTGGTGAAGTAGCTCAGTGGTCTAAAGTGCCTTCTTAGGCAAGCTTAGGCCAGCACAAGGACCACGGTTCCACCCCTGGCACCACAGTGGGCTGAGCTGACCACAGAGCAGTAGTGGCACGTGCCTGTAATCCCAGCAGTGGGAATGCTGAAAACAGGAAAATCACTGTGAGTCCAAGCTGTGTAGTGAGACCCTTCAACAACCAAATACATTAAAGTCAATCAGTCTAAGTCCATACCTGTTTTGTCTTAAAATGCTTCAACATCCTAACAAAGAAATATGTTCTTACAAGTGCATTGTCTGACTATGCACCCACCAACCCGATCCTTCATGCTACCCCCCATGTACCCAGTATCGAGTGCTTCGTCAGTGCCAATGCCGATTAGCTTCCCTTAGTTGCATCTCTTCACAGCATCTGTTCCACCTTCCTTACTGACTAAGCAATGGACACAGAACCCTGCCCCTTGCGTGGCCCACTCAGGCCTCTTGGAGTGAGACACGTCAATTCTAGGAGCTGTGCAAAAAATTGGGCTGGAGAGGGTAGCTACCTTGATGACTTGGTGAGTTTCCAGCTTGTGGCAATCTCTGAAGACCTGATATCAGGCCCTACCTCGTCCATCTAGCTAAGCCCTTTGCCTACTTATCTTGGTCGGATCAGCCTTCTCCTGCTTGCCACCAATACCCCCAAGTCATGGGGAACACCTCATAAGACTGTTCCTCCTCACCACTGTTCTTCTCTGGGAACCAAAATTTCAAATGCAAATCTGTTAGCTGTTTGGAGCTGAGGTGCACCGAAATCGGATTTAGGAAAAGAAACTATTTGCAGGAAAATCTATGTCCACGTGCCTCCAGAGCATCTCCTGTACTGAGGTTCTACCACCCAAAGGGGAAAATAATTGAAATAGATTGATTTTTTTCCCTCATCTGCTTTTTCTATGCATTGCCACTACTACTAGGGTCATTTCTCTTTTTAGCATGCACATATTTTCTACTTTCTATCCCTACACCATTCCTGGACCTGTCTTTCTACAGTTACCAAATCCAAAAAATCCTGTGCCTCTTTGTAAACACACCTGCTTCATGTTCCATCCCCTCATTCTTAGAATTTCCACTTAACTCCAACTCCTTAGATAGAGTGAAAATTGGCAGCTCACTCCAAACTTTCCTAGTAACTATGTCAAGCCCTATATTTTTAGATGTAAAAATATAAGGCAAAGAATTTGAATGAATGAACTAAGAGTAGCAAACCCAATAACAACTAGGTGAATGAATAACCACTTCTTATCTAATAAATGCTCTCTGTTTAATAACTGTGCCACAGCAAAGGGTTTCTATGTGACTGTTTTTTCATTTACCTTTTTCTCTCTTGGCATGTCCTGTTTTGTGAGATATCTAGTTTCATCTTTCTCCACTTTTGATTTTTATGCTGTGGCAACCAGTGAGCACAGGGATATGTTCCAATTTTAGAGGCGACACAGCGGGGTTTTTATGGGAAATGGAAAAGGATGAAACTTCTTTGTGACAGTCTGGAGAGCTGATCTGGCTTCTTTGACTCTTGCTTTATGTTTCATCTTTTAGAAGACTAAATAACATTCTGATATCAACAAAGCACCAGCGGCCCTGGGAGCATTTCCATGTTGTAAAGGCAGGTGGAAGCGAACGGCTTGGCGTATACATTTTAATGTTTTATGAATGGATTCTAGCCTCGGAAAACCATTTCAGATGCTAGGCCTACGTTATAACTCCATCTACGATTTCCCACATACAGTTATTTGAGAGGCTGGATTTCTTTAACTGTGTCAGTGGTTCCCAAATGTGTCACAGGTAAAACTCCCTTCTATGTCAAGTATTTTAATATTCCTTTACTAGGATGAAACAAAATGTGCAGATACCATATTCTATCTCTGCAGAGATAATACATTTGTTCCCAAGTTTCTACTCCACATTTTTATTTTATTTATTTATTTTTATTAGTTTTATTAAGAAACAAATAGCGATAAGACAGTTTCAAAACAGGTTAGTAGGACAGTTACAATAATTAATAAATTGCATATTGTTTTCTTCAAAGCAGTTATTCATAGTACAAGACACAGACATGATATCCTGTCCAAACACTATCAGCGCAAATCTTCTCATTGAATTAAGAGAAAGTAGCTGTATATCTATCTTATTTTGTTTATTTATTTATTTATTTATTTATTTATTCTGTATTTAAAACAGGATCTACAGAGTCTCACTGTATAGATCGGACTCACAGTGATCCTCCTGTTTTTAGCCTCCCAAGTGCTGGGATTACAGGTGTGCACCACCACGCCCAGGCTCAGTTGCCCTCTCAGCACACCCCGGGCGCAGGGCTGGCACGGCACATCAGGGACCTCTGGCCACTGCGGTTCACCTAAGCAGGCGCTTTCGTCTACTGAGCTGTCAGGCCAACACTTACTCCACATTTTTAAAGCCTAAGTTCTTAAACAAAAGTTGTAAACTTTTATCCAAGTTTCATGCCAAAAATCACTTGTTGGTATCTTGTGAACTAAACTGATGAGTTCAGTTTATTCCATTTATCCAGCTTGTCTGTATTTTTTCCATCAAAACAGAATGCTTGTTTAGAGAGTACTTTCATGTTTCACTGAAATTTACAGAATGCTGGCTGTATGGATTTTATCTGCCATAATTTCATTGAAGAACAAATAACAATGAGACAGTTTCAAGTCAAATTAGTAGGACAGATTCAATAATTAATACATTGCATATTGTTTTCATAGTGGTTTTTGGTTGTACAAGGTGGAGACATGATATTCTGTTTACAAACACTATTAGAGCAGATGCCTCTACTCATTGAATTAAGAGAATGTAGCTGCATACTTATTTTTTTTTTAAAAGCTGAATTATAGTATGGTTTCAAAAATTAACACTTTTTACATTATCTTCCTAGTGGTCATCCATAGTACAAAAAGCAGACAGGATATCCTGTCCAAACTACTGAAAACCTTTCTTCTTACAGAATTACACAAAATTACAGCATATTTACCCTAGCTGTACTGTATATACAAATACAGAATGGTCCTTCCTTTGTATCCCCTTCTTTTTTCTTTAGTCTTGCAGAGATGGGTATTCTATTGGCATTTAATGATTATAGGTGCTTCAATTCAGCAAAACAATACAACACACTCCAGCAGTCCACAGTAGTAGTGGGTTGCCTGAGGAGTTGTTCACACAACTCAGCATATTATTATGGCTTTATTTTATATATCTCATTTTTATACTTTTCTGCTGGATGGTTAAGGCTGAGATAAAGCAACACCTATATAACAAAAAAATGTAACTTTTCTATCTGATGAGCTCAGTCAAGTCCCCTCAGGGTTTATCCTGTAACCCTATACCTCACTTAGTAGATCCTTTGTTAGTGTCAGCCATGTGGATGAGTCAAGGTCACTGCTCTCTGTGAAACCCTGAGAGAAAGTCTTCTCTCCATGTGACTCTCCTTAGGTACACTATAGATCATCGATCCCATTCCTCTGTGGCTCCATAATCTCCTTGACTAGAAAATTTCGGGCACAACTGAGTTCCATGATGTTACAGTACAGGTTCTCCTATGTCCTGAGTCTTCACTGACCTTGACAGGCTGGGGCCAAAATGTTGGTTGACCTCACAGCCCTTCCATTTCTCCAATTTTTGATCTGCAAACTTAGGTTGTTAACCATCCAGAAGAGAAGCTCATTATTACCCTGCAGAATATGCAGTTCAGTACACCCTATCTGCCTAAATTCCTTTTAGTTATTGTTATACCTTTCTATTAGTATTTCTTCTTTTGATTACTTATACTAGGGAGACTATATGATATTTTCAGATGTGGGTCAGTTTTATTGCACTTATGAGTATATGTTCGACTGGTATCCACATAAATATAAATGCTTCAAGTTTATCATTCTTTCTAACTGAGTAATATGACATGATATAGAATTACCACATCTTTTTCAACCAGTCCTCATGTGATGGACAGCTTGGTTGTTTCCAAGATTTTGATATCACAAATTGTGCTGCTATAAAAATAGGTACACATATATCACTATGATAGGATGTTTTCAGGTCCTCTGGGAAAATTCCTAGTAGGGGGATAGCCAGCTTGAATGGAATTTCCAGTCCTAATTTTGTAAGGAGTCTCAACACTGATCTCCAGAATAGCTGTACCAGTCTACATTCCCACGAGCAGTGGAGAAGGGTTCCTTTTTCCCCACAGCCGCTCCAACATTTGTTGTTGGTTGATTTCCTTATGATAGCCATTCTTTCTGGATTGAGATGGTATGTTAGTGTTATTTTAACTGGAATTTCTGAGCTGGCTGATGATGTTGAACATGTTTCCATATATTTATTCGCTTCTTTAATTTCATCCTTTAAGAAGTATGTATTCATCTCAGATGCCCATTTCTGGATTGAGTCTTTAACTTTGAGGGCCCTAATTATTTTAGTTCTTTATAAATTCTAGAGAGCAGACCTTTGTCTGAGTGCTTATTAGTTAAGATTTTTTCAAAATCTGTGGGTTGTCTTTTCACTTTGTTAATAATTTTTTTTGACATGCAAAAACTACTCAATAAGAAGGTGGTCCCAGTTGTGAATTCTTTCAAGTGTTTGCCATGCAAATACATGTTTATTCATGCACTCTTTGGCTACACCTATATATTCAAGAGTTCCAAGGTAGAACTCTTGAATTAATTATTGAATCTTTGATATAATTCAGGTATAAAAAATAAGATATATAAACAGCTACACTCTCTTAATTTACTGATAAGAGACATCTGCTATAATAATGTCTATAAGTATAATATCATGTACGCACATTGTACGCTACCAAAACATTATGAAAACAGTTTGCAATGTATTAATTTATTGAATCCGTCCTGTTAAGGAGTCTTAAAACTGTCTCATTGATATTTGTGCTTCAATAAAATAAAAATAAATAAATAAAAAGAGTTCCTCCTACTTTCTCTTCCAGGAGACTGATTGAATGTTTCTGTTTTAATGTTTAGATCTTTAATCCATTTTGACTTTACCTTAGTTCATGGTGATAGAGCTGGGTCAAGTTTTAGTTTTCGACACGTGGAGAAGCAATTTTTCCAGCACAATTTGTTAAAGATGCTAGCTTACTTCCAGTAGGCATGTTTGGCTCCTTTGTCAAAGATTAGGAGGTTGAGTGTGTTCATAGAGGCCTCTTCATCTTCTAATCTATTCCATCAATCCTCAGGTCTATTTCGTTCCCAATACCATGTTTATTTTATCACACTAGCTTTGTAGTATAGTTTCAAGCCAGGAATTGTGATGCCTCCTGCCTTGTCTTCGTCGGCCAGGATTGTCTTTGCTATTCTAGGTGTTTTCTGGTTCCAAATAAATTTTAGCAATGATTTCTGTAGGTCTGGGAGGTATGTTAGTGGCAGTTTAATAGGAATTGCATTAAATGTGTACAGGAATTTTGGGAGTAGCCATCTTCATGATGTTGGTTCTTCCTATCCAAGACCAGGGAATATCTTTCCATTTTCTGAAATCATCTACAAACTCTTTTCTTAGGGTAATATAATTTTCCATGAAAAGTTCTTTGACTTCTTTGTTTAAGTGAACTCCAAGGTATTTCCTTTTCTGTGGTGCTATTGTAAAAGGTACTATTCCTATAGTTTCCCTCTCAATGTGTTTGCTATCTGTATAGAGCAATGCTATTGACTTTTGAGTACTGACTTTGCATCCTGCTATGCTACTGAATTTGTGTATCAATTCTAGTAGCTTCTTGGTGGAGTTTTTTAGGTCTTCCAAGTAAAATATCATGTCATCTGTAAATAGTGATAATTTAACTACTTCTTTACCTATTCTTATACTTTTTATTTCTCCCTCTTCTCTAATGGATGTAGCTAATGTTTCCAAAACTATTTTGAACAGGAGGCGTGATAGAGGACATCCTTGTCTTGTACCCGATCTAAGAGTAAAAGATTTCAAGTTTTCCCTGTTCAGAATTATAGAAGTAGAGGCCTTCTATTCCAATTTTCTGTAGGACTTTGAACATGAATGAATGAGTGTTGGACTTCGTCAAAAGCTTTTTCTGTATCAATTGAGATGATCATGTGGTTTTTAGATTTCAGTCTATTAATGTAGTGTATTACATTTATAGATTTTCAAATATTGATCCATTCTTGCATCCTTGGGATGAATCCTTCCTGATCATGGCATATGATCTTCTTGATGATTTGTTCTATTCTATTTTCTAGGATTTTATTGAGGATTTTTGCGTCTATGTTCATGAGGGAGACTGGCCTGTAGTCCTTTTTCATTGGGTCTTTCCCTGGTTTTCGAATCAGTATAATACTTGCCTCCAGGAATGATTTTGGCAGGACTACTTCCTTTTCAATTTCATTGGAGATTCTGAGGAATGTAGGGACTATATTTTCTATAAATTTCTTGTAGAACTCAGCTGTGAATCCATCAGGACCTGGACTGCTCTTTTTGGCAGGACATTTATTACGTTTCGTATCTTGTTGGCTGTTATTGGCATATTGAGAGTTGTTCCATCTTCTTGATTCAGGTTTGGCAATTTGTACCTTTCAAAGAATCTGTTCATTTCTTCTATATCTTCTATTCTGTGAGTGTAAAGATTCTCGAAGTAGCTATTGATAATCTGAATTTCCAGGGTCCCTGGTGATTTCACCTTTTTCACTTTTTATTGCTTCTATTTGAATTTTTTCTTTCCTCTTCTTGATGAGGTTACTGAGGGGCTTCTTTATTTTTTTAGTCTTTCAAAGAACCAGGTTTTTGATTCATTGATTCTTTGAACTGTTTTCTTCATCTCAATTAAATTAATTTCTGCTCTAATCTTTATGATTTCTTCCCATCTTTGGGCTCTGAGCTTGGTTTGCTCTTCCTTTTCCTAGACGTCAGATGCACAGTGTTAGGGTATTTATTTGTTCCCGTTCTGTTTTTCTAATGTGTGAGTGCATAGCTTAGTTCCCTCTGAGAACTGCTTTGATCACATCCTGTAAGTTCCGATAAGTTGTTGAATTTTCAATGAATTGTAGATATTGTTGAATTTTTTTAAAATTTATTTTAATGAACAACAAATAGCAATGAGACAATTCCAAGACAAATTAATGGGACATATTCGATAAATTAATACATTGCAAACTGTTTTCATAACATTTTGGTATTGTACAAGGTGCATACATGATATTATACTTACAGACATTATTATAGCAGATGTCTCTATCAGTGAGTTAAGAGAGTGTAGCTGTTTACTTATCTTATTTTTTGTAACTGAATTATATCAAAGATTCAATAATTAATACTTTCTACCTTGTTATTTTCCTGGTGGTTGTCCATAGTACTTGAAGTCAACATAATATCTTGTCCAACCACTATTAGTGCAAATCTTGCTTCTCATAGAATTATGCAGAAGCACAGCATAATTATCTTAACTGTACTATTTATACACACACATCATGATTCTTCCTTTGTATACCCTTTTTTTTGTCTAGACCTGTCAAAGATGGGCACTCCATTGTCATTAAACAATTTAGGTGCCTAAACTCGGTGACACAATCCAACACAGCCCAGCATTCCACAATAATAGTGAATTATCTGAAGAAGTTGTTGACTATAGCCCCTTACAGCTCAACTTATTATTATGATGTTATAATAATTATATACTCATTTTTATGTACTCATTATATACTCATTTTTATACTTTTCTGCTGGATGGTTAAGACTGAGATAGAGCAAGACCTGTATACTAAAAGATGTAGCTTTTCTTTCTGATGAGGTCAATGAAGTCCCCTCAGGGTTTATCTTGTAATCCTGTACCTTACTCTGTAGATCCTTTGTCTGAATCATCCATGTGGATGAGATATTATAGAATTTCTTGTTTAATTTCATCTGTGACCCATTGATTGGTGAATAGGGTGTTGTTCGATTTCCATGTATTTAGCAGGTTTTTCTGGTTTCTTTTGTCATTTATTTCCAGTTTCATTGCATTGTGGTCAGATAATATGCATGGGATAATTTCTGTTTTCTTACATACACTTACGCACAACCTATGAACTAGTATGTGGTCTAGTTTAGAAAATGACCTATGTGCAGCTGAAAAAAAATGTGCAGTGGGGGGGGACACTCTGTATATGTCCACCAGGTACATTTTTTCCAAGCTCTGGTTCAGTTCTACTTGTTTGCTAATTTTTTGTCCAGTTGACCTATCTTTTTGAGCTAAGGGGATGATAAGGTTGCTTGTTAAGACTGTAGTCTTGGATATTAGATTTTTCATGTCTATTAACATTTGTCTTATACAGTTCAGTGCTCCTGTGTCTGGTGCATAGATATTTATGAGTATTTCTGCTTCCTCTTGAATTTTCCCCCTTACCAATATATAGTGGCCTTTTTTATTTTGTTTGATCCTTCTTGGTTTGAAGTTGAGACTGTCTCCGAAAATAATTTCAATCCCTGCTTTTTTTTCTTAAGTACTGGGGCATGTAGTATTGTTTTTCATCCGTTGACTTTAAGCCTATGAATGTCCTTTTGAGTTAAGTGTGTTTCTTGCATACCACATATTGTTGGTTTTTGTTTCCTAATCCACTGTGCCAGTCTATTTCTCTTAACTGGTGAATTGAGTCCATTTACATTGATGGTTACAATTGAAATATGTTGACTTATGTTTATCATGCTATTTACCTGATATTGTTTACTCCTTTTTGTCCTGTGTTTAATTGTTTGCCCTATTTAGTGGGTTCTTGCTCATGGAGTTCTGGTCATTTTGGTCCCTCTCTAGAACACTTTTCAGTGGCCAGTGTAGGGATGAGTTCGTCATCATGAAAGTCTTTAGTTGTTCTTTGTCATGCAAGTATTTCACTTCTTCATCAAACTAGAGAGTTTTGCAGGGTGTAGTAGTCTAGGCTGATTTTTTTTTTCATAAAGGACTTGAAGTACTCTGCTCTATGTTCTCCTTGCCTTCAAGGTTTGTGAAGAGAAGTCATCTATAATTCTGATGGGTTTTCCTTTGAATGTGATCTGCTTCTTTTCTCTAGCAGCTTTCAGTATATTATTCTTGCTTTGGATTTCTTGGATCTTAACTATCATATGTCTCAGTGTGTTTTTAGCTGTGTTGAAGTTACTTGGTGTTCTGTATGCTTCAGTTACCTGAATGTTAGATTGTTTCTTCATATTTTGGAAGCTTTCTGTTATTACTTCTGCCCATATTCTTTTGATATCATTTGAATTGACTCCTTCTTTCTCATTGATGCCTATTAGTCTCACATTGTTCATCTTGGCATCGTTTTGCAAGTGATGGATTATTTTTCCTGCATCCTAGTTCTTTTTAAGAGATTCTTTCTCACCTTTTTACTAGCTGCACCAGTGTCTTCAAGATCTAAAGCTCTGTCTTTGCTTTCACTCAAATGGTTTTGTAGGCTCGTGATTGAGATTTCTAAGTTCTTCTATATCTCTTAAACTCTGCTTCGTGCAATCTATTTCTTTACTGTATTGCTCATTCAAGGAATCTGTCATATTTCTAATCTCTATTTTTTTTATCAATGTCTTCTTTAGAGGTAGCTATTAATTGTTTTACTGCAGTTTTTTTTTTCCAAATTGGGTTTCCTTGATATATTTCCATATTTGATTCCCTACTTCAGATGCTATGATTTCAAAGATTTCTTTTTTTTATTTCAGAATTTATTTCTGCTTTGACTTCCTCTTTACCTTTCTGTTGTTGTTTCTTTGCTTGTGACACTGCTAATTCATATGATTCAGCTGAAGTAGTTTCTCTACACTTGTTCTGGGTGGGCATTGGTTTTCCTCCACACATTTCTGCATTTGATTCTTTACTTCAGATTCTATGTATTCAGAAATTTCTTTTTTTATTTCAGGAGTTAATTCTGGTCTGATTTCCTCTATACCTTTCTGCTGTTGTTTCTTTGCTTCCCACTATGTTAATCCATTCATTTCAGCTGAGTTAATGTCCTCTGCACTTTTCATGGGTGGGCTTGAGGCTGGAGATTGCATTTTGCTCCTTGTCTTTGTCATTTTTATAGCACTGACCTCTGACCTCTGGTGTAGAGCTTTGGTACAGTTATAACCTTAGCATGTGATGAGATTTGGGTGCTCATCTATCAAGTTTGAGATTATCCAGTTATGCCTGGCCTGGATCTACCTATTGTGTTCAGGCCCTTTTTGCTACATCCCTTCTGGGACAACAGTGAGCCTATAGTGCCCCTCTGTTGTTCCCCTGACCCAGGGAGCACCGTAGAGTGCCAACCTCTCCCACACACTCACCGGGCTGTGCTGTGCTGGATCAGGCCCAGAAAAGTCATAAAAATTCTCACTCCCTTGGCAGGCTTGGGGGCGGAGGCTCTGGGGAGTTGCAGGGGTCACAGAGGGCATAGTAGAGAGTCTCACTCAAACAGGTGCCTGAGTTTTGCTCTCAGCGTCTCATGCTGGCAGCTCTGGGAAGCCAGAAGTTCTTCCACATACTCACCCACCTGGCTGGGTTGGATAGGGGCCGAGAGAGTCTCAGAAGTTCTCACTTGATCAGCTTGAGGGTGTGGACTCCGGAGAGTTGCATGTGTCGAGGGGAGTGTAGTAGAGAGAGCTGGCTGTATGGACTGACTTTACCTTCTAGACACATGCACAAAAAAAAAAAAAAAAAAAAAAGCAAGAAAAGAAAAATTCTAACTAAAAGATTCTGGGCCAGCTAGATAGCTCAGAGGCCTAAGCACTTGCTCAGGCAAGTGCACCCTGGATCCAACTGTAGTCCTGCATGCCACACCAGCCCCTCTCACTGAGCCAGTGATTGAGTCTGGGCATGGTAGTGCCCGGAATCCCAATGGTGGAGAGGCTGAAAAGAGGAGGATCATTGCAAGTCTGAGCTGCAGAGTGACACCCTGTATCAAATACATACATGAAAAAAAAATTATGAAAATGAGTTTGGGAGCTATTAATCTACCCTCACCTCAAAACATGATATAATAATGTAGTTCTAGCATGAAAAATAGTAAAAGAATGCTAGTTTATAAGAAAATATATTTTATGAATTATTTTCCCTCAAAATATATGTGTTAAACTAGAATGAAGTAATTAGGTTGGTCATTAACCCAATATAATTGGAATCCTTATAGATTGGTATACTTATAAGAAGAGATTCAATAGCTTCTCAGTCTTTTAGCTAAGAGAAAGTGTAGAAGAGATTGAGAGAGAGAGTGAAACAGACAGAGACAGAGACATTCATACACAGAAAGACAATCAAGTGAACACACAATGGGAAGTCAGCCATCTATAAGTCAAGGAAAGAAGCCTTAGAAGAAATCAACCTTACAACCCTTTGATCTGGACTTCTTGCCTCCAGAGCAGTAAGAAAATAAATTATTATTATTTAAACAACCCAGACTGTAGTATTTTGTAACAGAAGCCCTAGCAGACTACTACAGCATCCATATTTTATGATGTAAACACTTACACTTGACTTAGAATATATGCTGAAGTGACTTGCACACCAGCACATGGACTCATCCATCACCAGATAAAACAGGCAAAATGTTCTGGTTTTCAAACTGTCCCACAATATATCCTGACACTGTGTATTATGACACCTGCATAATTGTTTGACCAATATTCTAGTATATTGTGATATTGTTTTCTGACATAAATTTGATAAATTTCCAAACAAAATAAACTATATTCTTCCTTCCATTAAAACACCATTGCATTTTATGGAAAAATAAAATGTATTAATACTGTAAAAAGGACACTTCATGTTCCTAAGCCAGATAGGGTTCATGTCTCTATGGCAACATGTAGAAGACATACCTGCTGCATGGCAAGACATCGCAAATCCCTGAGTCCTTATTTACTAAATGACAGTAGAGACACACTATTCTGGGAGTACCCAACCACTCATGAAAATGGCCCTACAATTTCTAGGATGCCCTCCAGGGGGCAATGCTATCTTTGTTGAAAATCACAGCTCAACCATCTTCCGTTTTTCCAGACAATGTCAACCTTGGTAGAATTTGAAAATTAAGTTGACTTGGGCCTAAACCCTAATCCAAGCAATTTCTGATACTATTCGATTCTCTAATGCTTTGCTTCCCATCTAAATGGGAATTTTTATCTCAACTATTAACAGCACTCCCTCAGGTTGGGCACATTCCTACCACCTTTCTCCCAAAGCCCTCTTTGGATTCTTTTTTTTCTCAACAATTTCTTCAGACCTCATATGGAGCATATGCGCTGTAAAACTCCTAAAGCTCCTGCCCTCCAAGAACTTCCGGCACAACTTGACAAAGTGCATGGGGTAGAGAGAAGTAAAGAAGCAGGAAAAAATCGTGGAAAAGGATTAGAAAAAAATCGATACTAACTACTGCCATTCAAATTTTAAGAATTTTGGAGATAACCCATTATCCAGTCAAAATAAATAAAATAGAAGTATCACTTGCACAAAGTAAGTAGAACAGTTAACTACTTTTCTTAGTATCATCATCAGTGGAAGGAAAGGCAGGTAAGAGTCCTTTGAGTTTTAATCACAGCTTTGAGAGCATTATAAACACAGGCTCAGTGGGCACCCACAAATAAGAAGTGTCACACAACTCCAAGTCATTGTATCACCCCAGGCGAGGCTCTAGATTAGAAAACAAGCCCAAACCTTTCGTTCTCAAAAGTTCTTAATATTTAACATATGCCACTGGGATTTTCCTCACTTGCTGTATGCAAAGGGCATATCCTTTTCTAACTGCCATTTAGATCACATGTATCCAAACGCACCATTTGTCCAAAGATATATTTTAGCCACTTTTATTTATTGTTTATTCAGTTTCCAAATAAAACTAAGTGAGAAGGAAAATAGAAAGCTCATTGCTAGAACGTACAACCAAGAGCTCCTTTGGAATATATATCAAAGTATATTCTACTGCCGTTGCTTTGGGTGATTGGAATTGCTGCTTTGAATGCTGAAAGATTTTTGTTATTGTTTTTATTGTGAACTCTGTTTTTCCCTCTAATTTTTCAGCAGTCAGTTATAACTCAATTGTAAAATTAAATTGAACACAAGAGTTTGAATACTTAGAAAGTGTAATGAATATAAAAATTCGCTGTATCAAGGTGTATTCAGCCCTAAGGTTCTCTCTAATTCAAATACTCCTAAGTAATGACAGTGACAGAAGTGGCATTTATTATTTCCTATTGACCAAGAAATGCTGCATATGTCATTTCTTTTAGGCCTTAACATAAGCCATGTAATGTCCCCATTTTACATATGAAGAGAGATATTAAATACCTTAGTAAAAATCATTGCAGTACAGTTAGAATACAAACACAACTCTGATTGAATCTTGCATTCTAGGAAATAGATACCATGAAATAACCAGGAAGGACCCTGATATACATTCTTCCCACATTTCTAGCTAAATTAAGGTTCCTACTTCTAGCTCTAGAAAACTTAAATTGGTTGTCTTTAAGCCTTCTTTATGCTATTAACTATGCCCCCCATAAGCTTTCTACAAAAAAATGTTTTCACTCAAATACCTCTTTAAATATCTTACAGAAGATTTCAGGAAACAAAAATACAGTTCCTGAAAGTAGAAAATTGTAGTAAAAATTCACTTGATGATACTGTCTTTCATGAAGCTATATGTTAAAATGTAATCTTTTTAAAACCAGACATTATGCCAGGGAGATAGCTCAGTGGAATAAGTGCTTTCCTGGCAAGTGCAAGGTCCTAAATTCTATCCCTGGTACCACAAAAATAAAATAAAACTAGACATTAGATATCACTCAATAAGGTAGTGTTTCATAATTTAGGTAACTATTTTATGTATAATCATCTTCTAGTAACCAATTTTTTCTGACATTTCTTTTGCACCTTTTGAAGAGTCTAAAACAGCAATTGGATGAACCATGTCATGCAGACCCAATTGTGGGAATAAGCCATGAGCAAAGTTCACAGAAATGTCAAAACCCAAAAAGAACTTATAATAGAATTTTTTTTTCTTTTCTGGTGGTACCAGGGATTGACCTCAGAACCTTGTGCTTGCAAGGCAAGCACTTATTCCACTGAGCTATCTTCCTATCCCTAAACAGAATTCTAATGCATCCTTTTTCAAAAGACAGAATTGATGAAATTGATGGATGATCAGAGACATCACCCAAACTAAGACTGGCTTCCAATGAAGGCACTGTTCCATTTCCACTGCTCCATGCTACCAACCCCCCATAATACCTGCAAGATCATATTTCCACTCTTAGGTTGAGCTTTACATTCTCTTTGTTTACTACTGTGCTCAGTGTATGGTTGGATGCATAGCCTCCTGAGGCCATAAGTATTGTTGAGGATCTTCTTTCCTATTAGTTTCTTCTGATAACCACTGATCAGCTGCTTCTCCATTATTTTCCCTTCCATTCTGCACCTGTTGGGCCCCACAGCACCTGGCTTTCCAAGCTGACCTACAAGAGAATGTTCATGTAGTTCACTCTATTTTCTTCTCGTCCTATAACAAAGCAAAGCTTGTGGTTTTATTTTGAATAGCAGGAAGAGAAGTAAAGTCTGAGAGCAGTCAAGCAAATGATAAAGATCAAGGAAGAGGCTTGTTCATTCAGGTTGGTTCAAACAACAGACTAACCAAGACAGTGTGGCAAGGTATAAAAAGGAAAAGAAGCTCAGAATGGACAGAATTGTGGTAAGAAAAAAGCAGATCAAAAAGAATATCCATCTCATGAAGTGTGTCACAAATTCAAGTACGGCATTCAAATAAGCACCTGTGCTCAGTGACGGATGGAGCAAGTGGGACGAGGCAACACCAAGTATGGGTAGAGGTTATTTTCAATGCAAGGCAAGGGTGAGGCTAGAGAGGGGATTGGGTCAGAGTTAAGGGTCATCACACTTTTGTGGATTGTGTGATATGAAGACTGAGCTCAGAGCCTTCAAATTGAGCCACATCTGAAGCCTATTTCTTTATTCAATAATTCATTATTTTGAGGCAAGTTTTCACTAAGTTGTTAAATTGTGTAGTCTGGGCTTGTGACCTCATGATTTTCCTACCTCAGCATTCCAGAGTGTTGGGATTACAGGTGTACAGCGCTGCACCCAGGTGGTGAACAATCTCTCATTAGGAGCAGATTCCTCTTTTTAATGAGCAGAATATATTTATTGAGATAAAGAAAAGCTCTTGTCTGAGAGAGGGACAGGAGGGGGGTCCCGAGTGGGTGGTCCTCCAGGAAGTTGTCTCTTCCAGGGTCTTTTATAGAGGAAAACCATGTGGTGTGCGGCAGGTCTAAGGTGGTGGAGAAGACATGGAAACTTGTTTAGTTGGGTGCAGGGTGGGACAAAACTATGGTTAATCAATGAGATTACAAGCACCATTGCTCAGGTAATATTGATTGAATCCAGTACCAAATAGGGAAGCGAGTCACATAACAAGCAGGCATGAATATGGGACAGAGTCTCTTCCTATTGGGGGTAGGGCTAGTCACTCAATAGGGCTCTTTCAAGATGGTTGATACCTATTTGGGATAACAATCCCTGATTCCCATCCCTAGGGAAGTATGTAGCTGTGTTTCCTCTTCTGTCTTGGTCTTGAGATGTGGCCCATATGGGAGTGTCTGTCTCTTCCAAGTTGTAAAAAAGGCACCTTGTCTTCCATTTTGCCTCCATGAGGGCCTGACCCTGTGTGACTGCCTAGAGTATTTCTATCTAACTTTGCTGCCTACAACATTCCCCCCTTTGAAGAAGTAACCTGAATTGCCAAGAAGGGATTGGGGCAATGACCACTTGGCTTCTTCAGGCTGAAAGGGGTCATAGTTGTTGACCAGTAGTCAGATATATTCTTCAGAGGTTCTGTCTAAAGGCGCAATAGATGACAAGCATTTTTCTCTTGGGTGAACCTGTAGCTTTCAGCCTGGAGGAGACAAAGCTAAAGAAACAGTTAAGTATGCATGGGCCAAGTAATCACAACAGGTTAATTATGAAAAAGACAAGTTAGAACCTTTTGTAGGTCCATTAGCAGATATCTCTTAAATGTGGGGTCTAATTCCTTCTATCTTTCATGGCCATTGGGAATTGTCTCAAACAAAGTGGCCTTTTATGTCTCATCAGTTTTATTATCACTTATGGCACATGAATTGCCAGAAATAGGGAAAACATTAAGTACTCTTCAGTTTATAAGTGGGGTCACTGGCTCGGTAACTACCAACAAATCTGTATGAGCTTTTATCAAATACCTAACAGGCTTTTTTTCTTATATTGGCAGTTAACAAGGATTCCCTCAGGCTGAGAGGGGAAGACCTATGACCACCTCAATCTGAAACTTTCTCTGACTTCATCATGAACCTTTTTTTTTCCCCTTTTTTAGCTGTTTTGGATATTTTTCCTTGAAATGTTCCTTCTCTCTGTCTGAATCCAGGGGAGCATGACTTTTTCTTGTTTCCTGACTGGCCTTTGTTTCCGTAGGCTGCTAGTATCACTATTCTTGTTTTCCATCTATAATTTCATTTTACTATGAATCACATTTTGAGCAATTTTTGTCAGCTGAGACAAATTCCTTCCTGCAAACCCTTTTAACTTCCACGTTTGTGTTAGATGCCAGGGACTCACTGAGCAAGATATAACTTCTTAGTTTTAAGGCCTTAAGATATGTCTCTATAGACAAAATCTGGTGAATTCCAGTTAAAGGAATCTTTCTTTTTTTAATTTTTATTTTATTTTTTTAGTTAAAGGAATCTTAATCTACCATATTTGTTATAGATTTTACCTGCATGATTACCTAGGTTTTGGTATCTTTTAAGAAAGAACAAATTTTCTGAGATATTAGAACTCATATAATCAAAGCATGAACATTTGAATAGGTTCATTTATAAACTTTTCTGAGACCTAGCAATTGTAACTCACTAGCTCTTAGATCCCTTTATTCATGGAGTCTGACAGTTTGCTATAAGCTCTTCTAGCTTTAGTTAAAAGAGGTCACATATGTATTTACTATCAACATAAAATACCTGCATCACATCAGAAATCAACCAGACTAACACACTCTTATCATGAAATACATAACATTTAGTCATATTAAACCAAAAAAATATCTTTTAAATCTTGTACATGAACAATATATTACATTTGTAAAACATCAGTCTCAGGATAATCTTGATTAGTAAGCAAGCTGAATACATTGTAGTATATCAATTATAGCTAAAGCAACATGTCTTCTAAAGTCTGTTTCTATTGAGGTACAATGACTGGAAGGAAGGTCAGGGCTAGAGGACAAAGAGAACTGTGCCAATGTCCAGCAATAGGGTGGGTATTTTCCTTCAGCCATGATTATTCAGGGCTCCTCTGAGGACATGACAGGTAGAGACTGTCTGTCCAGAGGGAGGAGGCAGGCCCAGGGCCCGTCAGTTCTAGTGGACAATCTGAGAAGCTGTATCTGAGCTCTGGGCCTCTGCTTCAGAGTTCAGTCTCGCTTCTAGTGGCTGCCTTGGCAGACAGGGCATGGCTTGTGGGCCTCTTAAGGCAGTCCCTCTTATAGTGGCCTGGCTTCTGACAGCAGTAGCAGATGAACCTCGTCAGTAGATGAACTGCATTATTGTTGAGCTCTTCTTGAAGCCAACAGAATCAGACTTAGGGTCTATTTTGAAGCCACAATAATGGCAGTCATTTTTTAATCTGTTTGTTTTCTTTCCCTGGTTTTCTCCCAGTTCCAATTATAGGACACTTAAACAATTTTTACTAAAGTATCAAATGAGTTGTCTGGAGCAAAAGCTATCTTTTGTAGCTCCCAACTTATCTGTAAGAGTAATCTGTCCCTCTACTTAATTAGCATCTCAGGAATTGTCTTGCCAGTGCCTCTATTAAACATTACAAGAAATCAGAGGGGTGTTCATTTTTCTCCTGGTAAGGCTTGATTTTAGTTCTTGACACTTCAAGAATATACACTTGAAAGAAAATGTCTTTTTTCATCTCCTGACTGGCTATTAGGCCACCAGAGGTCTTACTATTTGGGCTCCAGTGGGAACTGGTAGCTCCACTAGTTGTCTGTCTCTTAGTTCTTTAAAATTAACAATATAATATTCCTCTCCAAATGTAAAGCAGCTTGTAATGCTGCCTTTTACTAGAAGTCAAAGCTTGGTTTAAGATTGACATTACATCTCTTCATTCTAGTTCATAAGTCTGAATAAACCCTCTAAAAGTCACCAATGTGCTTACCAGGGTCATCTAAGGCACATGAACTCTGGAAGTTCCAAATTGTCTTTTCTTTCTTTAAAGGGTATTGTCCTTGAAAAGCTTGCACAGATTCAGCTAAGAATGGGTGTAGCCCTGTAGAGGCCTGGATTACAGCCTCTAGCCTAGAAAGGAATAGAGGGGAAACCTTCTTTTCAGTAACGGTGGGTGAGGCTGTACTTAATGTTGTCTTGTCCTTAGGCTCCAAGATAGTAATGCCTCAGGCACCTGAACTGCCTGGTTCTCCTGTTGTTCACATCTATGCTTTGAAAATTTTATTAAACAACAATATCCTTTTTAATACAAACCAAATCTGAACATAAGACATTTTTACCATTTTTCAACATCTTTCTAGTTATAAAATAGCATCATAATTAATACTTCCTTCTGCATTCCATTTGGATTAAATGGTTTTTTTCAGCATGTAAGGATCTTTTAGTGCCTAATGAAGCATTCTAAAGGAGCAAGAGACTTTGACTGTGAGATTCCCATATCTGGAATAAAATAAGAACATTTAGGGTAATCTCCCTCCTTATTTCTAATCGATTCCCTCCCCCAAGGCATCCCTTGGGTAACCCTCTCCAGAGCAGGTGGATGTTCCTGTTGGAGAGAAGGGAGACAAGGTCCCACCAGCCTATACACCCTCAAACTTGTACGGATTCTTATCTTCTGAACATCTCACAAACCCTTTACTTAACTGTTACTGACCAGTTAAGGCCCATAACTTATCTCTTACACCCCTAAATAATTAGACCTAGGAGAAAAGGTTGAATCCTCCCTCACACTAAACATGTTTTGGTCCCTTAAGTGTGCTGCTTTTGGAGATAGCTCTTTCTGGTGTCACCCAGAAGTCAGTTCTCCCCACTGTGTTTCAGAATTAGCCTCATGAAGAACACTAAGCCTGGACATGGCTTTTATAGGTTTCCTTTCTTTGTCTCATCTGACCCAGAGACAGGGTATGTGTCTTTTTTTCTAAAATGACTTTCCTGTCTTTAGTGTTAACAAACGCTCATTGTCTAAGGGCTTCACTTAGCTGGAACAGTCTATATCATTCTCCTAATTTTCCATGCCTCTAAAAAGGAAAGTACAAAGAAGCAGGAAAATTAGGAGTGAAGTCGAAGCAAGGAAACTGAAACAGAGCAGGCCTGACATTCCCTCTAGCATGTACAGGGAACCAGTCTATCCCAGTGAAACCTGTCCTCCAAGTCTTTAAGAACGGTTGTCGACCTAATGCCATTTATTTGGCAAAAAGAGTCCTATGCTTTATATACAGTCATGTAGATTTTCTAAGTCTGGCTAAAAGTTCCATTTTACAGAAGTTTACATAAAATCCACTAGAAGGCTTTATAACTTTACTCTCTCTAGTGCTATTGTCTAAAGTCAAGCAAGGAATTTCAGTACATTTAATGTCTAATTCAAACACAACATATACAAGTACACAACAGTCATAAAATGTTCCATTAAAGAAATATCATAAACTTGTAACATTTCCATGTTTTAACTTAGATTTACCAACATTTTGACCAATATTTTCTTAAAACTGTAAGAGACAGAGCATAAACAGTTGCGAGCATTTTTAACCAAACTGTATGAGACAAAACTGTACCAGGCAAAGTGTGAACAATTATGAGCAATGGACAAAGACATATCAACATCTGAAGAATAAAAATGTGTTACCTAAGCAAGTCCCAATCCAAAATTTATGAAAGAAAATCAAACTCATACTTCTGTCCAATGATCTCAGTAGATGACCTCCAAAATGATACAGGGAGAAAAACTGATCTCGAGTGGGTGACCTCCAAATGATACAGGGAACCTCCAAATGACATAGGAAAAATGGTCTCCCGACCTGACCTGCATGAGTTAGGTTCTCTAAAACCAAAACCAAAGAATGAATTTTAGGAACAAGCAGAGGTTATGAGCAGAATATATTTATTGAGAGAAAGAAAAGCTCCTGAGAGAGGGACAGGAGGGGGTACCAAGTAGGTGGTCCCCCAGGAACAGATTCTAACCAGGGGTGCACACAAATGGGACAGATTTTAGCCACAAGTGGTAAGGAAAGAGCGAGGCCTGAACTAAATAGGTTCTGATTCCCATCAGAGTTTATAGGCGTCCAGAATCGTAATCCAAGATCAAGCTCAATACCAGGACAGATTCATATAAAAACTTGAAGTAGGTTATAATCTCAGATGCACAGAGGACAACAATGCACAAATTAGGATAAGGCTGTAGTTCAGTCCCCCCTGGAGGGTTGGGCTTGTTTTGTGCTTTTGGACAGCAAATCTGTCTTGTCTTCTAGAGCCTCAGGAAATGAGTGTGACCTCAGTGACCAGGGTTGATCCACACAGAGGCTTCCCCAGGGTATGTGTCCAACACGTACATTGATATTAAATAAGACCAAAAAAATGATGATAAATGGACGCTTGACAGCTGCACGAACATAGCCTACAGCCTACAAAAGAACTGTACATTGAAAGCAAGAAAAACCTAGGTTTCTATTTACTTCTCTTGCATAGTATTAGAGAATCGACTGTCAGGAGGAGCTCTGAGCTGCATTGCCCAGCTTTTTGTCACTTTTTTTTTTTAAGTTTTGAGCCAGAATCCTGCTAAGGCACCCAGGCTGGCTTCAAACTTACTATCCTCCAGCCTCCGCATCCCAAGTAGCTGAAATTATAGCAAAGCCTGTTTTTGAAAGCTTTTATAAACTTCTCCATGGAACAAGAACCCAAATCTAGCTTCCTGGAGTCTAGCGTCACAGGCCCAGGATGCATCCACACTAAAAAGCAACTCCCTTCAGGATCCAGCAGTGTTGACATCCTGAGAATACATTCATGTAGTTCTCCTTGTAATCATTCCTTCCAGGTATGTAAATCTCAAATGCACTATTGCTTGGGGAGCAGCACTTATCCGACCACATACGCTGCAGACCATGAGCCAAGCCAGCTTTTAAGCAGTGAGAACCATGACGTGACAGGCTCATCTCTGCGACGTTCCCCCCTATCACGCACTTACACACAGATTATAACTTTCCTGCAGGTAAAAACATTCTAGTGCAAATAAACCTTAAGGTGCTTTTAATACCTCTCCCTCTTAAGTGGATAAGCATAGGAACAAATGGCATTCTTCCTAGGTAAAGCAAAAGGAAATTCATTTAGTAATTATATTTACTCCAAGATAACTTAAAATAAGTTAAAATGATTGTCTTGTAATTACTGCTGTATCACACAGTTTTCTCCATCTTTTGAGAAGACCGCATTGAGAGCTTCTAAGAGAACCAACTTCTTTTCTTCTAAGTCTTCAGTTTTATTTAAATAACTTCCAATGGGAACAGAACAGACCAATGGCTTCCACTTCATAATACCAATGAGCTAAGCTAGGAAAGGTAAGCACCCCTGCAGGCAGCTGCTAGCCAGTGTGATGGATGGAATCTCAAGAGGGGTGGCCCTGCCTGGCCCACGGATGGAGGAGTATCCACAGTGGAGCAAGGAGAATTAAAATATTTTATAATGCTCATTTTGCAAAAACAATTCATGATAAATATTGTAAGTCATATACTGAAAGAGGTAGAGCTTGACAGTTCCTGAGAAGGGAAAAGTAAATTCAGTTTTTGTTTGCTTTGTTTTTTGCAGAACCAGGGTTTGAACTCAGGCCCTTGTGCTTGCCAGAGAAGCACTTATTCTACTGAATAAATTCAGTTTTTACCTTTCCTACTCCAGTACACAAAATCAATAATTATAGCATAAATGTTGCTCTTGTCGTATATATCTCATAGGGAAAACTCTTTTTTTTTTTTTTTTTTTTTTTTTTGGCGGACACGGGGATTGAACTCAGGCCCTTGCATTTGCCAGGGAAATGCTTATTCCACTGAGCCATCTCCCTGGCCCCTCTTGTCGTATATATCTCATAAAAATGCTTAATTTGACATAATATTGATTAGTACTCTTCTGAATTCACTGGTAATTCATTATCAGTTTTGGTTACAATGGTATTTTTAATGTATATGGTACAGGGTCTCACTACACAGCTCAGACTTATAGTGATTCTCTTGTTTTCAGCCTTCCCAGCACTGGAATTATGGGTGCACACCACCACGCCCAGTCTCGGTGTCCTACTAAATGTGCCCAGCCAGGGGTGGGGCTGAAGTGGTATGAGGTGCCAGAAACCAAACTCTAGCCCCTGGGCTTGCCTAAATAAGCACTTTGTCTACGGAGCTATCTCACCAGCCCTACCATGATATTTTTGAAAGAATAACAATGTTGAAATATGCAAGTTGATTTCTAGAAATAGTTATAGATTTTGACATACAGTAAATTAGCACAATAAGAAAAGGTAACTTACCAGATTAAAATAGCTACAGGGATAGAACCACTGAACACTGCATATTATCTTAACTCAGACAAACCAAGTGTAAAGGACATTTTTTTAGCCACTGGTGGAGATTTGAATATGATCTGAGTGTTAGATGAGATAGAAGTTTACTGAAAAGGAAAAATGAAGATTTCATAGAAAAGAAGCTTACAAAACAGAATGTACCATATTAATGTGCACTTAGGTATTAACACTTATGATCCTCAGACTGTGGGAATGTGATACTTGGTTTTTAATTTTGCTTGTTTCATATTATTTTCTGTATTACCTATTTATCATTCTGCACATTATTATTATGCTATTTTTATTCATAAAACTTTTTAAAAAATTATGACAAATGGATAAACACAGAATCATCTAGAATCTGCCCATCATGAATGGAGCTCAGAAACAATATAGGGCTAAGAAGTAATAAGGTATATTTTATTAACCCTGAATTCAGGTAGTAGCCAGAAGAAAGAGATTATAATAGCCTACATTTAAAGACCCAATCCAAAAATGGGCATCCAAGATGAACACTCACTTTACAGGGGACAAAATTAAAGAAGTGAATAAATATATGAAAAAACGCTCTACATTGCTAACCATCCATGAAAAGCAAAATAAGACAACACTGAGAAATCATGTGACCCAGAAAGAATGGCTATTATAAAGAAATCAACCAACAACAAATGTTGGAGACGCTGCGGGGAAAAAGGAACCCTTCTCCACCGCTAGTGGAAATGTAGACTGGTACAACCATTATGGAAATCAATATGCAGATTCCTTAAAAAACTAGGACTGGAAATCCCATTCAAACCAGCTATACCCCTACTGGGAATTTTTCCAGAGGAGCTGAAAACATCATATCATAGTGATATACGTGTACCTATCACAGTTTGTGATAGCCAAATCTTGGAAACAACCAAGATTCCTGTCACCTGAAAAATGGATGAAAAAGATGAGATATTTTTATGCAATGGAGTATTATTGAGCTATAAAGAATGATAAACTTGAAGCCTTTATATTTAGGTGGAAGCCACTTGAAGATATAAGTGAAATGAATCAGACCCACATGTATAAACATCTTATAGTCTCCCTTGTGTAACAACTCAAAAGTAAAAATAAAAATAGAAAGGTATAACACAATTAAAAGGAAAGGGAGAACTTAAGGATTAAACAATGAAGAGAGGTCAGGGAAAAAGCTAGGAAACATGACAGGAGCAAAGCCATATATTTATATGCACAAGATGGTTAACGCAACGATCCTGAGATTCTTCAGCAGGTTTTTAAAATTAGAAGCTAATTGATAGGATTCACACCCTGACTAACTATATATGCTGATACCTGTGAACTAAGCAACTGCACTGAAGATAGCAATGTGTAATAGTAGGGTCATGCTTGGAATGTCTGTCATTCTGGTTTTCTAAATACATACTGCTTGTCATGTCATATCAATTACTGCTATACTGTCTCTCAAGTAATGTTTGTTTTAAAAAAGGGGTAATAAATGAAAACAAGAGATAAGAAATAAACTTCATAGGACTGTCCTGCTACAATGCTGTATATGGTTAGATTTCTAAATTTCTGTGTAAAAATAGGTAATTGTTTATTTCTATTTTTTAACTATTTTTTTTCTTTTTTATTGTTTTTTTTTTTCCTTTTTTCTTCACATTCTGTAGGGATTTAAAGTTTAACATATCAATAGTTGATGGAAAACACCTGTTTCATGTTATGTCTAAGAAGTTTGATATTCTAACAGTGAGGTTAAGTTCAGCTGCCTATGTTATAGGGTAATATCATCAAGCTTCTCTTCTGGAGGATTAATAACTTAAGTTTACAGACAAAAAATGAGAGAGAAAGAAGAGCTGCAAGGACAGCCAACATTTTGACCCTAGTTTTTCAAGGTCAGAGAAGACTCAGGACATAGGGGAACCTGCATTGTCACATCATGTAACTCAATTGTGTCCAAAATTGTCTGATCAAGAAGATTATGGGGCCACAGAGGAAAATGATTGATGATATAGAGTGTGCCTAAGGAGAGTCAAATGGAGAGAAAACATTATCTCATGCTTTCACAGAGAGCAAATTGGTCAAACATTGGCCATGATTCATCCACAAGGCTGACACTGCTAAAGGATCTACGAAGTGCAGTACAGGGTTTCAGGATAAATCCTGAGGGGATTTGACTGACTTTACCAGATACAAAAGTTGCATTTCTTGTTATATAGGTCTTGTCTTATCTTGGTCTTAACAATCCAGCAGAAAAGTATAAAAACAAAGTATAAAAAGTAAAGCCATAATAATATGCTGAGCTGTAAAAGGTTTAGATCAGCAACTTCTGACATTGCCAGTCCTGTGGATAACCTACTACTATTATGGACTACTGGACGATATTGGATTATTTTGCTGAATTCATTCACCTACAATATTTAAGTGGCAATGGAATACCCATCTCTGACAAAACTAAACAAAAAAAGGGGATATAAATGAAGGATCATTCTGTATCTGTATATACAAATAGTTAGGACAGATATACAACTACTTTCTCTTAATTCAATGAGAAGAAAGGTTTGTATTAATAGTGTTTGGAGAGGATATCATGTCTGCATCCTTTACTATGAATAACCACTGCAAAGACAATATGCAATGTACTAATTATTGAAATTGTCCCATTATTTGGTTTTGAAGCTATCTCATTGCTATTTTTTTCAATAAAATTAATAGAAAAGTAAAAAGTAAACAAAGAAATGTTCAAAGAATTTCATATTCAGAAACAAAAATATGTATTTATTTATTTCATGCCGAATACAAATCCTTGCTCAGAAATGGATCTGAGATATAAATGTAAAGTCTGAAACTATAATATTAGACAGGAGAAAATTTTGTACATTAATTAGATAAAAATTTCTTAATCATTGAAAGCACAATTCACAAAATGAAATATTAATACATTGAACTTCAAAATGAAACACTTCTGATTTCCAAAAGACAGTGTTAAACCACAGACCAAAAGAAAGTATTTCGAAGTCTGATACCTTTATATAAAGATTTCAGCTATTTGTGTTAGGGACCACAATAATGACCTCATTACTTAACTATATCTGTAATAGCTTTAAAGGTGCAGCTGTAGGAGATTATGTCTTTAACTTATAGTTTGGGCTACAGAACTCAATTTAAATTATATTCCATATAGGAAAGTCTTTTATCAGTGCCCTTGCACTTGTTTTTTTTTTTTAATGCCTTTTTTATAAGATGAAAGCTTAAGGTTATCAAGAAAATTATCAATGTGCTAATTTTGAGATACTTCAATGGGACAAGTACCTCAGTTATGAGAGTCACCTTGGTAGGTGGATCAGATGGTCTACTCACTCAGAGAAATGCCAAAATTGCTTGTTTAGTATCTTTTATTTACTTGCTATTTTCTAGCTATAACCATACATAGATAATCCTTGCCTCCTAAAATGAAACAACATCTCTGTATGCACACAACTCTGTATGTACCTCATATAATTTTTGTCAACATGTTTTAAACAATAATATCTCTGTGATGGGCCCACAGTAAAGTTTCAAAAATATTAAAAAGCAGGTAACAATTAGGTTTCATTAATTTCTGAGTACCATCACCAGTTAAAGAGTGAACAGGATTTGCAAAGAGGTCATTTAAAGATTCATAGACTCAAGGAATACAAGATCACCGTAGGCTCTGAGTGCTCATTATTAACCGAGTGAGTGAAGTAGTTCAGTTTACCATGGCTTGCCATCTTGGCCCTAAGCCATTGCAAAGCACCTTTTAAAAAATCCAGAGTACCAAAGATAACTGGAACCTACAATGGAATCGTGATCCTCCATTCCCACATACTGCTTCCCCCAATATCTTTAGACTATCCTTCCATCTGTCTGTTCCCTTCTGTTCTTCTCGATTCCCCCTTCATCAGCTCTGAGAAAGGCAGTCTTTTCTTCCTTCTTTAGGTTGCCTGTCTCTCGGCTTTTTCAAGAAATATCTTCTAGATGCTAGAATCTAGGAGCCAATCAGATTAAGGCAGAAATATATCCAGCACTGTTTTTCTGTGGCTCTTGACTGTCAGTGACATTGAAAAAATAAGCATGGGAACATAAGATTTTCCTACACCAGCAACCTATGTCTGCCCTCCCATGGGTTGAAAAGTTGCTTTAGTAACAGAGGAGGCCTCGTACTTCCTGCAAGGCTGTAGTGGAGGCCTAAGACTCAGAGACTCAGCCGTGAGGATAGCTTTTCTTCTTCACGGCATTTCTAGAGGCCAGACTACAATTTCCTTTTCAGTCTCTCTATTTTCTAGCACCTTATTCATGTATTAAATCTCTTCTTAAAACATATGAGGTGATAATTACAGGAATAACAGATTTCACTGAGTGTGAGAGAGAAGCAAAATCACACAGTTTACATAGCACAGAAGTGCAACATCACACAGAACATTAGAAAAGAGACATCCATATCAACATTCTGGAATCAACTCCTCGTGAAGTGTCACTAGACATTTTAAAGTACATCAAATTCAGGCATACTATACTGTCACTCTTCCTTTCCAGAATGTATCTGATGGGCCAAGCTCTCCCTTCTTGTAAAAAAATTCCCAACCCAAAACCCGGTTGTCAAGGAAATTGTGTCTATCTGCACCCCTGGGGGCACACAGAAGGTCAAAAGCAGTCACACACCAGGAGCCACTCTTTCTTACAAGGCGCCATGCTTATCCACAACTCTTTCTCAGCCATGAAGTAGAGCTAGGTCATATGGAAGCCAGCACAGTAGAGCTTACAAATCATATGAAAAGAATAAACTTTGAAGGCATACTATGATTCTGCCACAAAATGACAAACACACCATGCATCGTAGTACCTTGATTCACAATATTAATTCAGCCCATGATTCTGGAGGAAATAGTCATATCCATGTTCATGCAAAAAAGATGGCCACAATCATGTCTGTCACTGGATACCACGTTCACAAAGAAGAACAAAATGGTGTCAAAAGCTTCTGTTTGCAAACCAGATGATTTGCAAACAAAGCTGCTGGTGAGCAGAGGCTCCACTGTAAATCCCCAATGGGACAGACTGGGGTCAGAATGAGGAAGCAGGATCTCTTCTTTTGTTGCTCCCTTGACACCTCACCAGCAACCCTCAGGTATGAAAATCAGAGTGATAATAGGCCTTTTTTAAAACCTAAGTTTATTGATCGCATGTACTATTTTAATTATTATCTGCCCTTCTGTTCCTTCCTTCTTTGGTCCACATTTTAAAACTCCTGGCACTGTCCTCCATGACCCATCTCCTTTCCCCTGTGATTCCATTCTCTGCATGGACTCTGAGAAGCACCTTCCCCTTGACCTTTCAGCTTCATGTTGGTCTCTGTAGTGACTGATCCTTCCTTAATTCACTGGATCAATTTTTAAATTAATTTTTTAAGTTTTGAGAAATCTTTTCAAAACTGTAATAAAACATCTTTATACCTTTTAAAAACATTTACTTGTGGTTGTTCTAATAGTCATTTGTCTCTGCCAATGGTTTTATTACACTAGAAGTTTTCTTATTCTGATATGTCTGTCTGTCTGTCTATCTATGGCTCTGTCTGTTTCTCTCTCTTTCTTCTCTTCTGCTTTCTTATTTTGCACAGGCACTGCTGAGCCCCCTAGGTTGTGATTCTTTTGCCCACTTACCTGCATACCCAGTTAACATAGTGTGGGAGTGATAGAAACTCCCGAGGGGTAGGCAGTATTGCTGTATATACACAGAGACGAGAAATCTGAATGTTCTTCACTCCATTTACCACACATCATGAAGGTCTTCCTGTTCTTTTAGGTAAAGAGAAGAGTGCTGTGATGGGCAGGCACTCCCAAAACCGTATGCATGGGCTGCCACTGTATTTCCTTTTAGAGACTCTCAGATCCCTCAGTTACAATTTTCCTCAGGAACAGAGTTCAAATCTTAGTGTAGATCAACTCAAGTTAACTGCGAGATGCAGAACTGAGAAACAACCCAAGCTCCAGACTTGTGAGGGTAATCTCTCCAGTCTGAGTTGCCTGCTCCTCTAAGAAGGAGTAGCAGGTTGCTAGGTTAGAGTTAGCCACAGGGGTGTGTTCTCAGGCCGTCTCCACACAATTCTGATAACTGTGGGTAGATAGAAATGATAAAAACAAAGCAAAGGGCAGGAATATTTCAAACATCCAACATTATTTGTTTATACTTTATCACTTTCCACAAAAGATTTAATATGACTCACAAAAGAAAGTATGCAGTGAAACAGCAAAATATGAAGAGATTAAAAGTCAGAGCCAGACAAAATGTAATTTAAAAGACGAAATTCACACAAGAAAGAAAAGTAGATAATAACTTTTATCTGGAGCTGGATTAATGAACAGACACACCAAGTGGTTGTCTGGGGCACTGACTTCCAGTAAATCATAAAGCATCATTGCGACAAAATCATTTATTAAAGTAAACACAACCAAGACAAGATGTAAAGCACCCTTCACCGCACTACTGTTTCTTGTTATTTTTTTCCTACCCCTATGTAATTTCAATAACATAAGTATTAACCAAGGTAGCTGAGGTTTTCAAACTATATAAGCCAGACAAGCCTGATTCTAGGGGATGAGTAACTTGTTCTATTAAATTTGGAAACTTGTTCTATGCCTACCAAGAAGTTGTCTTGTAATATTATGATCCTATAAGTTAGGAAATTGTGAAAATATAGGACCAAGAGAAAATATCAAGTAGTTGGACAAATAGTTTTAATAGGGTTAGTGAATGAATGAGTATAGATCTACTAGAATTCCTAGAAAAATATTTTTTGTCTCCCACCACACAAAAGCTTGACAAAGTATCAAGTTATTTAACCTGCCTATTGAGTCCTGTGCTTCAGTCTTTGCCTTACATACAGGACAGGCAGTAAGAATCTGCTAAGGTAATTCTCAGTAATTCTACTCCTTCTAGAAACCAGAATTTTGATGACATAAAAATACATGTCTACCTATGAAAATACTTAGAATGAATTTTAAACTCATATTATTTAAATTAAAAGGCTGGCCCAGTACCTCAGCAGACTAAAGCACCTGCTCAGGCAAAGCACAGGGATGGGGTTCAATCCCCACTATCACCTGACATTCCCGGCCACACCCCCAGGATGTATTGATAGGGCAACTGAGACTGGGCATGGTGGGGCATGCCTGTAATCCCAGCGCTTGAAAACAGGAGGATCACTAGGAGTCTGATCTATGTAGTAAGACCCTGTACTAAATATATTTTAAAAAAGAAAGAAAGATAAAAAAGTTTGACTACATTAATGACATACTTCAACATGTAAAATCTATACATCCTACTGTAGGACTCATGTTAATGTCAACTCGACATCAGTGTATGCAAACAATGCAAATAATCCTACAGTTTCATCTAGGCATTAACTACAAGTCCCTCTGAGTAAGGATTTGTCAAGAAAAACAAGGATTTGTCTTTTTCTATACATTAGTAGTAACCTTGTATTTGACCCCCTATACTTTTTAAGACTGTACTGTTTAGCTTTTTCTATGTTAATCAAAACTCAATACAGTGGTTATAAATACAATTTGAAGAAGGAAAACGGTTCACTTAAGTGACTAAATCAAGGTTTATTTCAGTGACCAATCTTAAATAATTTGTTTTTTGTGGGAGATGAGTTTCTACAATGTGCTCTCTCTTAAGTGTCATTTCTGTCTGAAAACAGCTCTAAGTTCTATGTCTGACTGTCATTCTCCATCACTGTCTTTTGCTCTGATGTGGAGCCAGGAGCTTATAATGGTGAAAAGAGATGCATCCTTCTTGGAACCCACACAGGAAATAATTACTCCTAAGGGACAGAGACAGGTCTACCACATCACTATCTATCAGACTCACTTAAGAAGCCCTATTTTCTGTGCATCTCAGGGTTGTTAATGTTAAGTACCTCAGTGGCCAAAATCATCTAGGTCACATGCAGAGCTTCCCAGAGTCATTATTGCATATCTATAAAAATGATTCATAAGTCCTTTCCAATAGATACCCTCATCTGATCATTGGTACTACCCAAGGAAGCAGGTAAAGAAGACATACAGCTGTTCTGTTTACCATTGAAGAATTCTAAACTTAAATATGCAACTTGTGACAAAATTCACAGTTATAGAGTCAGCTCTAACCTCATCAAACTATTGTGAGGATGAAATGAGACAGTGTGCATGAATCACTGATTTGATCCTGGCCCTTTACTATTGCTTTTCCAATAAATAACCTTTCTCCTTTACACTTCCATCAAAGAACTAAGACCAGCCAGCCAGAAAGTAGCAGAGCTCAGAAGTGAACCTAACCTTCCTGACTCCTGTGCGGATGAAATGAACAAGCTGAAAGGCTACAACTCCCTTTGAGGGTTACACGCCACAACTGCCCAGCCCTCTGGATAATTTCTCCAGAAAAGATAGAAGCATGTGCAAATTTTATATATTCTGACATACAACTTGGAAAACTCCCTCTTTGTGAAAACAACATATAAATTAAAATAAAATATCAGGTGTAACAATGCTATTTATTCAGGATAAAGGAAGAAATCACAACAAACTATACATTGTGAAGAGCTGAAAGCCAAAACGTTGTAAAATCCAGGAAACAATATAATAGCTATTGATTTTTTCCATAATTTTATTGAAAAATAGCAATGAGATAATTTCAAATCAAATTAGTAGGACAGTTTCAATAATTAATACATTGCATATTGTTTTCTTAGTTGTACAAGATGCAGACATGATATTCTATTAACAAACACTATTAGAACAGATCCCTGCCGGGCGTGGTGGCGCATGCCTGTAATCCCAGCACTAGGGAGGCTGAGGCAGGAGGATTGTTGTGAGTTCGAGACCAGCCTGAGCTACAAAGTGAGCTTAAGGCCAGCCTGAACTGCACAGTGAGACCCTGTCTCAAAAAAAGACAAAAAAAAAAAAAAAAGAACAGATCCCTATATTCATTGAATTAAGAGAATGTAGCTATGTATCTATCTTAACTATTTTGAATCTACAGATACAAAATGGTCATCCAATTGTATCCCCTTTTCTTTGTTTACTTTTGTCATTTAAATATTATAGGTGTGTGAATTCAGTAAAATATTCCAAAGTAGTCCAGTAGTCCATAATAGTATTGGGTTTATTCCACATGTCTGGCAATGTCAGAAGTTGTTGACTTGAGTTTTTTACAGCTCAGCATAATATGGCTTTACTTCTTACATTTTGTTTTTATACTTTTCTGTTGTATGGTTAAGACCAAGATAAAGCAAGACCTATGTAACAAGAATTGTAGCTTTTGTATCTAATTAAGGACAGTCAAATCCCCTCAGGATTTATCTTGAGACCCTGTACCGCAGTTTGTAGATCCTTTGTCAGTGTCAGCCATGTGGATGAGTCACAGCCACTGCTTGACCAATTTGCTCTCTGTGAAAGTGAGAGAATGTTTCTCTCCATGTGTATAACAGCCATTGTTAATCATCATTCTTTGGTAATACTTTTTCTCTATTTCTTAGGTTGTACATTATTTTTATAACAGTTTTTTAAGCATTTCTCAAATGCAGAGATTAGCAGAATAATTTGTTGATACTTTTAGCATAGTTGATTGTTTCACTTGAAGGTAAGGCTTTTTGTGTTCCATTTGGTCTGAAACTACCAAACTCTGTAAAAGTGTCATATGTCAGATACTGTAAAATACCATCTGATGTGAAAGAGTGCATAGTATCAATTGCATAATCTTATCATAATTCTATATATTTCTATGTCATACACAGGAAATTCTATTAATTATCTTTCACTTAATGACAGAAGCCTTCTACTATTAATTATATAGTGATATAAACAGAATCCTCCACTTAGAAATTTACATGTCAAAAAAATGTGAGAACTTTCTATAGGGTACTTTGGAGCTCCATACATTTCAAGCTTTGTTCAGCCCTTCTAACCAATATACTGGAGTTCATCTTATTATTAATAATTAATAATTATTAATAATTAAATAATTAATCATTATTTCTAATGAGGTACATTTTTATTATAATGTAGTTAAGCTACAAGAACATAACAAACTGCTATATATTTGAAAACTAAGCAGTATGCTTCTACAATGAACAGCAATGAAAAACAGAACAAGCACTAAAATTAATGCATGGAGCACCGTGCTATGGCTACAGCGGGGTGAAGAGCTTGATTTGGCATCTTTCAGAGAGATGTGTCTGAACGTGAGAAAGTTCCGCACTCGGCCTGGTGGTGAGCATGTGTCCTCTGGGGATTTAGGGAAGCCGAGGCAGGAAGATGGCTTGAGTCCACTTCAAGACCCGTTGAGCAGAAGGGCGAGATCCTGCAGCGACATCAGTAGAACCACAATCTGGTAAAATATCCAGTCGCCCTATAATCCTTCGCAGAAACAGCTGCGCATCTACCTTCCATCGGTCAATCTCCCGCAGCCGGATTTCTAAATCCTTACGCAGTTGTTCAATGTACAGCTGGCTACGCCCCTCCTCCACCAGGTTGGCCATGAGGGCTCTGCGCATGTTCATGGAGTCCCCAGCCGTCCAAGGGGTGAAGTCCTTTTCACCCATCTTGGAATTTCGGCCGAGAGAGTCAGAGACCTGCCAGTCTTTGTCATTAGGAAGGCAGCACGGTTTGTAAAGGTCGCTTTCCTTCCAGGCTCTGATTTTCAGAGGCTTCAGCTTCTTCCTGCGGTCCTTGCGCTGCATCTTTCCACTGGGTCTGAGCGCGCTGAAGGCAGGTGCTGAGCTGCCCGTCCGCACAGCGACCCTGCAGCGGTGAGGGCAGCCGCCGGAGCCAGCGACGTCACAGACGCCCTGTCCCCTCTGTTACGTTACTGACCAGAAAAGGGTGACTTGAAGATAAACCGCTTTTCATTTAGGAATGTAACGAAGTGAACGCGCCAAACATGTGCCTCACACGTGCCTACTGCCCTTCTAGGCGTAAACTTTTGCTGTGGTCGGGGATTGCAGCCACTCCCAGTGAGGAGCGGAACGCTTATGGGGAAGAAACTGAAGAGCTGATCTAATAAGTATTTGAGTTTCATCAGCTCCTTCATGCATTTACCTTTAGTTTCATGAGAGTATGTCTCTGTTTAGATTTAAATTTTTCAATTTTTTAATTTTTTTTTAAATTTTATTGAAGAACAAATAGAATGAGACAATTTCAAATCAAATTAATAGGACAGATTCAATAATTAATACATTGCATATTGTTTTCGTAGTGGTTTTTTTTTGTTGTACAAGGTGCATACATGATATTCTATTTACAAACATTATCACAGCAGATGCCTCTAATCAATGAATTAAGAGAATGTAGCTGTATACTCATCTATTTTTTAAAGCTGAATTATAGTACCGTTTCAATAATTAATGCTCTTAGATTGTTGTGATCATTGATTATGATTGTCAATCAAGTTGATTTTAAAGACAATAAAGCATAGCTTTACATGTTCTCCCGTTGGTCATAGGGGAGTGACCTTGGACTACTCCCAGTCCCTGGCCCTTTCCTCTCTGGCATTTTTCTGAGCCCACCCTGCTTTCTAATTACTATAAAGTAACTATGTTCTACCATGCCCTCTGCCCTGGAGCCAGCAAACAGCAAGCTGTGGCCTCTGAAACCATGAGCCAAGTGAACTGTTTGCTCTTTTAAGTTTCAAGTATCAGGCATTTTGTTCTAGCAGTGGGAAAGTTGCTTAGCACAACACTTTTAGGTCATAATGACAGATGAGTCATGTGGTTCAAATAGGAGTTTTCCTATAAGCTGTTTATATAGAGGAAAATCCAACAATAAGTTCAATATAGGCCGAACAATTTCATGTTTTAGTCAGATCCTAAAAGTATATGTAGTTCTTTCTTTGGTGGGGGGGGCTGGCTTAGGCTACCTTAAGGGTGGGTCTGGTAAGGTATGGGAAGCTGGGATCGAACAGTGGTCCCCTGCACCTTGGTTTGCCTCAGCATATGCTCAAACAACTGAGCTAACCCACAAGCTCCCTCTGTATGCAATTCTTGTAATACCATATATCATGAGATGAAATTACATCCAAGGGCAATTTCTGTGAAGAAACTAGTCTTAACCAATTGCTGCTAAAATATCTTTAGTTTTTTCTTTATTTTATAAAACTTAGGCCTATTAGAACTCAGGAGGTAGACCCTTGTCCCAGAATCTTGGGTGGGGCTGGCAGAAATAAAAGGCCCTGAAATGCCCCCGTGTCACACGAATGCTAGCAAGCTGTTGCTTTAATTAAATGCCTTAATTTCTGCCTCAGAGGGGGAAAAGTTGAGGGATTTTCAAGAAATTCCAGAAGTTAACTCCTTGCCGTGGCTACCTTTCACCACTTTTAACTGATTTCTTTGATCAGTCTGCTCACTGTTATTTATTTTTTATGGTGAATGTTTAATTTTTTTAAATTTTAGTGAATCCTCTTGCTCTATAGCAGCAGCCTCTACAAAACAGCAACTCAAGGTTAAAACACTAAAAAAGCATTTGCGTGACAGTTATAGCAGAGCACTATGAAAATATCGAATTTTCAAGCTCTCCTTTAAAGCTTAAAGACATCTAGAGACAGGAGCAAAGCATTTATAACTGGGCAGAAAAAAATATCTACTTACTAGCTGCACATTCAGTGACTTTTTTTTCTATATTTAGTACAGAATCTACATGGTCTCACTACCATGGACTCGTAGTGCTCCTCCTGTTTTCAGTCTGCCAAGCGCTGGCATTACAGGCCAGCACTTCCAGTCTTAATCACTGTCTCAGCACGTCCTGGGGATGTGTCCAGCACGTTCATGCAGGTGATGGAACCCGGTCCTTGAGTCTGCCTAAGCAGGGGCTTTAATCTGCTGAGCTGTCTGGCCAGCCCTATATGACATTTTGACTCAAAGATCTTTGACATTTGCCATACCCCACCTTTGATTTGCTAGTGCTGCACTGACATTTCACAGTCACTTTAGTACTGAAAACAGGAAGGTAGAAAGCTCCTGCAGCAGCAGCCACTTGTAACTTCCTGGATTTGTTTTCCTTCCTCTGTGCATCTAGAAGCGGCCTCTGATCTCATTCAATTTTCAGGCCCATTAGTCTGGAACTTCAAATCGAAGGAGACAAGCAACTCCCAGATGAGCTTGCAGAACAGCCGCAAGGCTGCAGACTTCTTTCCCTGCTCCAGCTCTGTGTGCGGGCCATTTCCCAAGACTACTGCCTCGCATACTGTTGTCTTTTTAAATGTTAGAGGGACAGGAACTGAAGGAAGGACTGCTGCAGCTTTTCATTACCTTGTTGTTCACCAGTAGCACTAACAAGGCCCAGCCTTTCTATAGTGTGAAGATAATGCTTGTTTCTAGAATCTGTTTCTCACTCAAAGCCCCTCCTGGTGTGTAGTTGCTCAGTTTCCTCCCTTACCTCAATTAACCTTGTTGTTCAGGAAGATGTTTTGACTGAAAGGAAAACGAAAACAAAACTCATATTATTTTGCACTCAGATACCTGGGGTGAGACGAATCCAATATTTCATGCCTGTTGTATTTGAAAAGGCTGTGATGTATCTTCTAAAAGGCCATGTGCAGGAAGATTGGACCCCAGTGTGGCAGAAATAAAGCATGGCAGGAAAATTCAAGAGACAGATCTAAAAGGAGATAACGGGGTCATAACTCTTAGTGTGAGGGGTTTGAACTGTTTCCTGTAACTTGTTTGCTATAAAGGGCTGAAGAGCCCTCTTCTCGGACTCTTGCTTCCTCTCTTGCCTCCCCTACCTCTGCCCCACAGGCCACTCTTGTATGTTCTCTTGCCATGTGACATCTGATCTGCCATCCTGTGATACAGCCAGAATTGGTGCTGTCTGGACATTCCAGGCAACAGAAATAGAAGCCAAACAAACCTCTTCTCTTTACACACTGCCCGGTATCAGATAATCTGTTATAGCAGCACAAAATGGACTAATATACTGTCCTATGATTACAGGCAGCTAAATTCCACAGAAATTATTATACAGGCAGAGGGGGTCTGTGCTCTCCAGGAAATCAGTGAAAAATCCAGATATCAGGACTGGGGCTGAGGCACATCTGAAGAAGGCAAGGTCTCAAGATAAAGTCACAAGTTACTTCTCCTGTTCATAGAAAAATGCACTCTAAATGCACTTCAGAAGCGCCAACCATATCAGAATTAAATGGGCTGAAGGGCTAATGCAAAGATTCAGGGGCACAACACGTATAAAAGGCAAGTCACTGCATAGCTCACTTCATCAACTGCATTTGTGCATATCATAAGTAATGACAGCAGATGTCATTATAGGACCGAAATTTTTATTTCCTTGTCAGTGTCATTTATGAGCAGGTACTATGTGAGCACCTATTCTTGATAAGATTATTGGAGAAACGTCAGCACGTTAAAAACAATGGCCAAGAGAATCCCTCCCTACTTGAATATCTGATTCTGCTAAAAAAAAAAAAAATATCTTCTATGAACAATAAAGGATTAACACAGATCTCTTACGGTATAAAATTTTGAAGCCATCAAAGATTAAATAACTCCACTAATTATTCACTTTTGCAGTCCTCTTGGTATTCTTATTTCTCCAGGTAAGTCCATATTAATTTGATGGGTGTAGCTTTTAGTATGGCATCTGTACAAATGCACATGGTAAAAACTAACTCTCAGATATTTCAGTGGGTAGTGTACTTTTAGAGACTTTCTTTAAGTTCATTTAGAGCATTAACTAAAACCAAGGGATTCTATCACTTTTGTTCAAATATTAGGAGACTTAGTAAATGATATGTTCTGTATAAAATGAGATTAAGCAAACAAATAATAAGTAGGCTAAAGAGGAATTACAGAAGACTTTCAATCAGCCATCAGACTTGGTCTAGGAGCTAAAGAGCAATATTAGTAACAAGCCCATCTCATTCATCTATTCAGCGAATGCTTTTTGAGTACCTAATATGGATCAGAGTAGTTTGAAGCCTGTTGAAGCAGCTCTGAGAGTGAAGGATAACTTTTCAATAAATGCATATGCCTGGATGATTTTAAGAATACAAATGTCTAAGTTTTCCACTTCCACCTTCTCACCACAGCTGTGTTATCTGAGAATATGTCTACGGTCCAGGCAATAGCCTGGCTTTCTTTTCCCACTTCCCGGTTCATAATCTGCCTTAGTCTTATTTCTGTTACTTTAAGAAAACACTTGAGATGGCGTAATTTACAAGAGAAATAGTTTGATACTAGCTTGAGGCTCTGGAAATCCAAGAGCAGGATACCAAGGTCTGCTCAGATTCTCTGAGGGCCTCATGATAAAGAGTGGAATGGCAGGTATGGAAAAGACCATGTGTTGAAAAAGGAAACAAAATAGAAGCAGGGCCTGGAGAATTGCTTAATGACAATTCACTCCTGCAGTAACTGATCCAGTGCTGTAGGAACAAGAATCTTCTTGGAACACTCAACTGATTCCCATTTATACCCATAAGGCCTCTGACCCAATCAGCAAAACACCTTCTGTTGGCCCTTGCCCCAAAACTGCCACATGGAGGACTTATGGTTGGTGTGAGTCTTGGAAGGAACAAATCAGATTGAAGCCACAGGCCCATTTTTTCCCCAAAAGAAAGTGATAACTCTCTCACCTCCGAAAACTATATTTTGTGCTCATGTTGAAAACTGCTGGGGAGACAGCTCAGTGCCACAGTGCTTGCCTGGCAGGTACAAGGTCCTGAGTTTGATCACTGGTACAAAAAAAAAAAAAACCTCTTGAGAGAAATTGTGGAAAACAGGGCCTGGAAGATGGCTCAGTGGAATAAGCGCTTCCCTGGAAAGCCCAAGGGCCTGAGTTCAATCCCCAGTTCCACCAAAAAAAAAAAAAAAAGAATTGTACAAGACAACATATGACTTTGGATGTGAAAATTCATTCTCATCTTTAGTTTCCTCAGCAAACATTTAGACAGTGCTGTCAAGCCCCACGATAGAATGTAGGGAAGCACAAAGCATTAGCTATATTCACTCCCTGGAAGAAAGGCCAACTGAAAAGAAAAACAAATACTGTATGTCAAAGTTATTAATATAAAAAGTGGCAACAATTTGAATAAAAATCCTACTACATACAATTTATAATGGCAGGTAGTAATGGCTAGTTACTTGTTTTATTGCCCAGATATTAAATGTTTCTGATACAGAGGGTGTTCATGTAATTTCCATTTGCTTTGGGAGTTTTTGATGTTTCTTTTATAAATAATTTCCAGTTTCATTGCACTATGTGTGGCATAATTTTCAGCTCTTTGGGTTTACTGACATGTGCTCTATATGGTAGTATACGGTCTATTTTGGAGACTGTCCCATATGTACCTGAGAAGACTATATTCTCAGACTTTGTTGGAAGGAAAACTGCAAAATCTACTAAGTCCATTTCTTCACCAGCTTGGTTTAGTGCTGTTATTTCTTTGCTGATTTTATGCCCAATGACCTACCTCTTTGTGCCAAAGAGTGTTAAAGTCCCTTATTACAGTTGTGTTATTGCTCATTTTCTTTGTGTTAGAATTTGTCTTCTGCGGTTGGGTGCTCCTATATTAGGTTCGTATACATTTATGATTGTTTTCTCTTCCTCTTGTAGTTTTGCCCTAAGCTATGCAGTAACCTTGCTTATCTCTCTTAATCATTCTTGGTTTGAGACTGACATTGTTAGCAACCAGAATAGCTGCCCCTGCTTTTTTCTGGGTCCCTGTCACATGGAGTATTGTTTCCCATTCTTTGACTTTTAGTCTATGAATTTCCTTTTGAACTGTGTTTCTTACATACAACATATTGTTGAATTTTGTCTCTTGTTCCACTCTGCCAGTCTGTGACTTTTGATTGGTGAATTGAGGCCTAAAATGGTTATAACTAATGATAAGCATTGACTTAGGTGTGTCATGTTCGTTTTCCTCCTGTAGGACCCCTAGTTTTCCCCTCTGTTTAATTGCTTGCTCAGGCTGGTGGTTCCTTTCTGTTGTTGTTCTTGAAATTGTGGTCACTTTGCTTCTTTCTAGAATATCTATCAGTCAGTACTCTTTGTAGGATTGGTTTGGTTGTCATGAATCTCTCCTGTTGGTGTTTGTCATGGAAGTATCTTATCTCACCTTTAAATTTGATAGTTTTTCAGGGCACATCAATCTGGGTTGGAAGTTGTTTTCTTTCAGGACCTGGGGTACTTCACTCAAACCTCTTCTTGATTTGATGGTTTATGTTAAGAAATTTGCCATGATTGTGATAGGCTTTCCATTATAGGTGATGTTTATTTTCCTTAATAGCTTTTAATATTGTTTTTTTTTTTTTTTTTTTTTTTGCTGAATTTCTGGGATCTTGATTATTGTGTGTCTAGATGTAGATTTATTTTTATTATGGCTATTTGGAGCTCTATATGCCTCAATTACTGTCTTTCAGGTTCTTTTTTTATGCTTGGGAAATTTTCTGCTGTTCCTTCCGCAAATAATCTTTTTCTATGTTATTTATGCTGACCCTAGATGTTTTGTTGACGCATTTCAGTCTTATGTTCTTTTTCTTTGCATCATTTTATAGTTGCTAAATTGTTATTTCCTGGTTTCCTGCTATTTTGAAGAGATCTTTCCTTTCACAACCGTTGCAATGCTGTCTCCAAGGCCTGAAAATCTATCTTCAGTTTTGTTCAAATGGTTTTGCCAGCTTCCATGGAATTCTTAACATCCTGGATATCTGTTTAACCCTGTTTCATGTATTTTAATTTTTTCCTGTTTTGTTTATTTAGTGTTTGCAGCATTATTCTATTCTCTGCTTTTTAATCTATGTCTTCTCTAGATATGCTGAGCCATTCTTTCATGACTATTGTCATTTTACTTTTTACATGTGCAATTATTTCTTACTTGATTTCTTCTATAACCTAATGGAATTGTTTCTTTACTCTGGATATCATTTAAGAAATTTCAGATATGTGACTTTCAAATACTTCTATGTCCTTCCCTCCTAGGTTTGTTCTAGGGGATGTGGGCTAGAGGTCTGTGATTGCCTTTCACTCCTTTGTTTTGACATATTTGAAGTTCCCAACCTTTACCAGGTCCCCATAGCTGTCAGAGTCTGGCTGTCCTCTCAAGTAGTTTATCTTATTTTTAGAACTTAGAGCAAGATTCTTAACCTGGAATTAACAGAAAGAATTCAGAAGTCTGCTAGGAGTTTTCACACAAGCATTCACTCAGTTGCTTGCTTTTCTCCTCATGTGCTCATTTTCTTCTTTTTTTCCTTATTTTTACTCATCCTCCTAGACACTGTTTCTGTTTGTGCCACCCATGCTCACCTGCTCATGCCTTCCTTCCTTCCAGGTATTAAATTTTATCAGAAATCACACAGTTCATTTCTATTATAGATTTAATTTTTTAAAAAAGTAATAAAGACATTCGACTAACTACTTTTTATTGGCTTCTATCACTTAATTTAAACAACTGAAGTTTAAGTTGCCCTCAGATGAAAGAATACATATGTTTCAAGTGAGAAGAAAATAAATTGAGAGGAAGAGTGGGAAAGGGGGCTCAATTAGAAAATATCTTCTAGTGAGGTGGGTTTCTTTTGTTGTTATTGTCATTATCATTGTTATTGTTGTTGTACTAGGAGTTGAACTTGTGACACTGCCCCTAGCAGACTGGCACTATGCTCCGGAGCTACGCCCTCAGTCCTGTTAGAAGATATCTTAGCCTGTGTTTTCCTCATGACCTTGATCTGAGAAGAAGCCTTAGCCACAGGTGGCTCCTTTTGTAAAGTGATCACAAGAAAGAGAACTGGGGACCTAAAAAAACAAATAAGGAACTGTATAATATACATCTGTAACTTCTAATCAGGTCTACCTCTCAGAATAGCATTAAAAATATCTAAAAATCTTAGAAGCTAAAAAAAAAAACTCAAGTACTTCTATAGGGTTTCCTTCTGAATTAAGTACACTTAGTCTTCTAAAATTGGAAGACAGTGTAAAGGGTAAAGAAAATGAGAGTATGCATATTTTTCTAATGTAATCATCATTAATGTTACCTACCTGCTGTGAGGCTAAGGAAATTTCCTTTCCTTCATTTATTCATTCAACAAATATACATTAAGTATTATTTGTCAGTTATTATTCTAGGATCTAGAGATATGGAAGTATAAATAAAAAATAAGTAAATATCCCTTCCCTTCTATATCCTTAACATTCTTTTGGGGAAAGACATAAATACAAATGTGTTAAAATGATAAAGCACACAGAGTGCTAAGTAAAAATCTGATGTGTGTATTTGCTTGTAGAGAGCTCAGGATCCCTTAGGTGACTGGGATAGACCTTCCTGAGAAGGTTAACGCTGAGGTTCAAGACTTGAAGGAAGTTGAAAACAAGCCATGCAGGCAGTAGAGGGGAAAGGGAGCAGCAACCCAGGGCCCCTGGAGTAGAAGTGTGTATGGCGTGTTCAAGGAGCAGCACAGAGGCTGTGAAGTGACCCACACAGAATGTGAGGGTGAAGAGGGCCACAGAGCTCAAAGAAGGCCAGAGTGGCCAGGGTACGTGGAGGCATCTCCACGTCATTTTTATCCACATAAGATAATAGATGGAGCTTTAAACAGAGAGCAGGATGGTAGAACCTATGTTTTCAAAGGCAGTACATCAGCTTTTCAATTGAGAATAATTACCTGGAGTAAGAATGAAAAGGGACACTTTACTAGAAGACATCTTACCTTACTTTTCCCAGTAGCCATGGTCTGAGATCAGGCTTTGGCCACAAGTAGCTCTATTTTTAATTAGTCACAAGAAACAGAACTGAGGTCCTAAGGACAGAAACAAGAAACTAGACAACCAATTAATGGTGTTGTAAGCTTCATGCTTTGGTAACTGATGCTCCACACAATGGAATAGCTGAGGAGAGACAGAGAATGTCTGTCCACCCAAAGAATAGAAGACAGAACCTTCTCCAGCAACTCTCATTCTCTGCCGGTTGAGCAATGACCCACAGAAAGTACATTTTCTTGAATGTCCAGTTTGATCAGCGTGGTTGAGCAGATTCTCACAGGTTTCCAAAAGAATCCCTGGAAAGAAAACAAGAGAGAAACTAGAAGGAAGGGCTATCAAGTTACTGCACACTTTAAAGCCTCTGCTTGTGGAATCACAGACTGAATTTTAAAAGGTAGAATGAAACAATGCAAGATGGGGCACACAGTATTTCCCATAGAGACAGAATCTGATGAAGAATGTGATACCAGGAAATTTTAAGATGGATAGCAACTTCTGGGTCACTGGAATGAAATAGTTTCTGCAACTATGAGGAAGAAAACTGAAGAAGAATACAGTTTGAAAGAAAGATCGGGATCTTTGGTTTTCAAATTGTTAGCTTTGATATTCCTAACAGATAGATGATGATAGTCATTAATATGAATCTAGAATTAGTTTAAAACAGAGATCTAACCTGGAAATACATGTATTGATGCTTTTCATACATGACTGGTACTTAGCACCATAGAGTGAGGTGAGCATAGGCACAGAGAAATGGCTCAGAACCTATTTGCAGCACTCCATCAGGAAGAGGCTGAGCACATGAAGAGAACCAGCACGCACAATTTAGAGAATAACCATGGAGGCTGAGCAGGAGCCACTTTCCATAAGCCAACGTAAGACTGTCTCTGAGGGAAGACAGAATCAATAAAACCAGAAAGAAGATAGGACATTTTCATTTTGAAATTGTTATTTTAAAAACAAATTACAGCTGCTTAAGCAGATGAAGGATCCAGGAGTTTGATCCCCTGGGCTACTGTACCATCCCCGCCCCTGGAAAGCTCTGAGACGGCAATTGAGACTGGGTGTGGTGGCACTCACCTATAATCCCAGCACATTGGAGGCTGTAAACAGGAGGATCACGAACAGTCCAATCTATGCAGCAAGACCCTGTACAACTTGTATACCCTGTCCTAAATACAAATAAATAAATATGTAAATACAATCACAGCTTTGAGATAAAAGTTACCCTGTGTTTTTCTTCCAGATTCCTCTCTCCTGAATTCCTGAGTATTGAAAGTAAAATAATCCCATAAATTCAGCTTAATTTTCTTTCTGATACTATAATCATTAAATTCCAAGGACATCCATTCTCAACAAAAATGAACACTATTAATTTAGTACCCTACCTATAAACTTCAAATGCATACATTATTTGTATTTGACCTAGTAGGTAAAGCAAATTTTTGCTTTAAACAACTCATAGGCAGCATGATTTTATTTTTTTTAATTTTTATTTCTTATTTATTTATTTTGTTCACTCTTTTAGCTTCTTTATTAACTTTGTTGCATAAAACATACATTCTCATATCAACATTGTTGTCATGAATAAAGGCAACAAAAAAAAGGTACTAGCAAGATGTGCTTCACATAGACAATAACACAATAATGGAAAGTCTAGATTCCTATGAAACAAAAAGATTAGGAAGCAAAATATGAATAAGCATTGTATACAGAATATATTCAAATATGTGTGCAGACAATATACTTACAATATTGCTCACTTAAGTTCTTTTAAGATGCATAATTTCTTAACCATTCATTTGTAAAATAAGAATATTAACATGAAATCCAAATCACATTTATTTTCACAATATCAAGGCTCAACTCAAACAAGCAACTTCACTGACTAATGCTGTTTCAAAAGTAAAAGACAATCTTAGTATTTTTAACCCCATGAATATGGTCTACAAGAACAGGGTATATCATTTTACTACTTTTTGAAGGCCAGGTCCCAAGGTGCACTTCCATGGTGTAAGTAACAAGAGAGCCAACAGACACATCACTGAAGATAATGGCTGTCCATGTAAAGCATGCAGGTGGACTGGGGTCCTTTTACTTCTAGCAAGCCCATGAAGGCAACCACCCGCAAAGAAGCTCATACCTCATGCAGTGAAGTACTAAATTAACCACTACACATCTGTTAGACAGTTCCAAGTCCCTGCTTCTCACAGTTTTAGTATACTATTGAATACAGCAGGTCATTTTAAAAAACAGAAACAGAACATATAGCCAGTCTTTGCAATTAAACATTTTTATAACACGAAAAATGTTCAGACACAAAATTTTAACTAAGTGTTTTTTCTAAGTACAATTTATGTCATTAAAGGCTTCTTAAACAGACAGGTCTTAAGTATATAACCCTTTCAAACTTACAGTAGTGTATATTCCAAATAAAGATTTTCTTCCTATTATGACATGACAAAATTGCTTTCTGAGTAAAGATATGCTAACACTTTGAAAGCTGAACAGCTTAGTGAAAAAATTACCATTCGTTTAAAAACTTGTATCATTTCATAACAGACCCCCGAACTTTCAAATTTACATGCAAGAATATATTTACATATTCAATATCTGGGAAAGGCACAAATGTTATGTAAAAAAGCAGCAAAATTTTAAACCCACCAATTTACTGAAAAAGCCATTACTTTTATTAGGAAAAAGAAAAAAAATGCTTCTCAAGATGTTGGAAACAAGTCATGGTACAGACCCAAGTTTGGTTCAGTGTATTTCTCCCTGGATTATATTCCAGGAGGAGGAGCAGTCCCTCCTAGGCTGTGGGGAGCAGCAGTATTTGAGGGACTGTGTAAGCTGGTCTCCTTGTACACAAACCAAGCATTTGCTCCCCACAGTATCATATTCAGGAAGCCAAAGATCACAGGTACATTTAGGGATCCCATACTTGTCACAGAGCCAAAATGACACTCTCTTGGTGGCTGTTTACATGGCTCAAGTTCCTGAACAATCCTGGGACCTGTAGCTACTTTAATATCCGTAAGAGCTTTAGCCCAGGCTGAAGTACTCACCAACCACAAAAAAGTGGCAACAACAGTAACAATGAAGTCAATCATGGGAAGTTTCTGACTTTCCTGGTACAGGTTTGTGTAACCAACATAAAGCAGAAGGGCAGCAATGCAGTGCAAGAACACAAAGACTGCAAATGTGACATAGAACTGCGCAGAAGAGGAGTAATCTCCTACAAGGACATGCTTTTCCAATGTACATCACACACGTTTGAAAATGACTGAAATGATGGCTGATTTAACCTGAATGGATAACCAAAAGTAGCTGTAACAGTTTTATTCTCAGCCTGATTAGGACAACCCACTAGAATTCCCGTTTTGCCCTTGAAATCTCCACAGGTGGCAAAAGAGAAAATGGCCGCAATCCACTCCAGGACCTTGATGAAGCCCAGAGGCTCCTTAAGCGGGACCAGATTGAGCTGGAAGGCGGACATCCTCTGGGGGAAGGAGGGTAGAGAATACAGACGGCGGGGCGGAGGAGGAGGGGACCCACGACACCCGAGCAGCGAGACCGCGAGGAAGGGAAGGCGGCCCCATGATTTTAAAGAAACATTATACCATGTAAACAATAAATATGTGGTTTAGATCTAAACTATCCCCTAAACATGGATCAGGAGGTACGATACTCATTGTAGAATTCACCACTAGTGAGTGTAGTAGTTTTATGTGCTCTTCAGAGGTGGGAACTGGTCAGGGATTGGTCACTGGACACATGACATGCAAGGATGTCTCCTTTCCTGGGCTCCTCTCTACTCTCTCTGCTTCCTGGACACGATGGGCTGAGCAGCATTCATCTGCCATGCCTTTCTACTACATCATTTCTTCCTTGGACTCAAGTCACTCACTGACTGAGCTCACTGAAATTATAGGTTAACATAAACCCTCTTCCTTTAACTTGCAAATATCAGCTATTTTTGTCCTTATTCCTTGAGGGCCCACTTTCTCTTCTCTTTGGTTCTAAGATGTCTTCCTATCTTTCTCTTTTTCTTATTTTATCAAAGTACAAAAGCCAAGGAGACAGTTTCAAGAAAAATTAACAGGACAGATTAGATAAATTAATACATTGCAAACTGTTTTTATAATGCTTTGGTATATACATGATACTATACTTACAGACATTATTATAGCAGATGTCTCTTCTCAGTAAATAAAAGTAGGTGTTTACTTATCTTATTTTTTATATCCGAATTATATCACAGATTCAATAATCAATAGTTTCTACCTTGTTATTTTCCTAGTGGTTGTCCATACCAAGACATACTATCTTGTCCACCCACTATTAGTGCAAATCTTGCTTCTCATACAATTATGCAGAAGCACTGCATATTTATCCTAACTGTACTCTTTATACACACACATCATGATTCTTCTTTTGTATACCCCCCCTTTATTTTGTCTAGACCTGTCAAAGATGGGCACTCCATTGTCATTAAACCAATTCAGGTGCCTGCCCTAGATGACACAATCCAACACAATACAGTATTCCACATTAACAGTGAGTTATCTGAAGAAGTTGTTGACTATAGCCATTTACAGTTCAACTTATTATGGCCCCACATTATATACCTCATTTTTATACTTTTCTGCTGGATGCTTAACACCAAGATAGATCAAGACCTATATACCGAAAGATGTACCTTTTGTTTCTGATGAGGTCACCCCTCAGGATTTATCTTGTAATCCTCTACCTGACTCTGTAGATCCTTTGTGTCATCCATGTGGATGAGTCATGGCCAATGCTTGATCAGTTTACTCTCTATGAGAGCCTGAGAGAAAGTTTTCTCTCCATGAGACTCTCCCTAGGCACACTGTACATCATTAGTCTCTATCCTCTATGGCTCCATAATCTCCTTGAAAATTTGAGGCACAACTGAGTTTCATGATGTTACAGTACAGGTTCTCCTATGCCCTGACTCTTCAGTGACCTTGAAAGGCTAGGCCCAAAATGTTGGCTGGCCTTGTGGCTCTTCTATTTCTCCAGTTTTGATGTGTGAACTTAGGTTGTTAACCATCCAGAAGAAAAGCTGATTAGTACCCTGCAGCATATGCTGTTAAGTTTTCCCTAACTATCTGACTCAATTGTCTTTAGTTTTTGTACATTTCTATATGTATTCCTTCTTTTGTCTTCTTATACTAGGGAGACTATACCATATTTGCACATGTGTGTCTGGTTTATTTCACTTATGAGTATACCTTCAAATGGCATCCACTTCAGTATAAATGCTTCAAACTTATCATTCTTAATAGCTGAGTAATACTCCATTACATAGAAATACCACATCTTTTCAACCATTCCTCATGTGATGGACATCTTCATTGTTTCCAAGATTTTGCTATCACACATTGCGCTGCTATAAACATAGGTACACATATATCTCTATGATACAATGTTTCCAGATCCTTTGGGAAAATTCCCTGTAGGGGGATAGCCGGCTTGAATGGGATTTCTACTCCTACTCTTTTGAGGAGGCTCCACACTGATCTCCATAATGGTTGTACCAGTCTACATTCCCACCAGCAGTGGAGAAGTGTTCCCTTTTCCCCACAACCTCTCCAACATTTGTTGTTGGTTGATTTCCTTGTGATAGCCATTCTTTCTGGAGTGAGATGGTATCTCAGTGTTGTTTTGATTTGCATTTCATGGATGGCTAGTGATGTGGAGCATTTTTTCATATATTTATTCGCTTCTTTAATTTCATCCTCTGAGAAGTGTATATTCATCTCACACGCCCATTTCTGAATTGGGTCTTTAAATTTGAGAGCCTTGTTATATGTTAGTTCTTTATATATTCTAGACAGCAGACCTTTGTGTGATTGCTTATTAGTTAGGATTTTTTCAAAATTTGTGGGTTGTCTTTTCACTTTGTTGACAATTTCTTTTGACACACAGAAGCTCCACAAGAAGAGTTGATCCAAATTGTTGATTCTTTCAAGTGTTTCCCATGGGAATATGTGTTTGTTCATGGACTCTTTACCTACCCTTATGTCTTCAAGAGTTCCTCCTACTTTCTCTTCCAGGAGATTGAATATTTCTGTTTTAATATTTAGATCTTTAATCCATTTTGATTTTAGCTTAGTGCATGGTGATAGAACTGGGTCAAGTTTTTAGTTTTCAGCATGTAGAAAGCCAGATTGTTGCAGCACCATTTGTCAAAGAGGCTGTGTTTCTTCCAGTAAGCTTGTTTGGCCCATTTGTCAAAGATCAGAGGGCAGAGAGTAAGCATAGATGCCTCTGCTTCTTCTAATCTATTCCATTGATCATCAGGTCTATTTTGTTGCCAACTGTGAGTGAGAGCCCCTGGCCCACCACGCCAGAGAGACAGTTCCCAGTGGTCCCAGGCCCACCTCATGGCCCAAGTCCCAGCGCAGCTCAGCCTGTGAGTGAGAGCTCCAGACGTTAGTGCTATGCAAAATGACAAAGACAAGGAGAAAAATGAAATCTCAGGCCTGGAGTCCACCATTAAGTGCAGAGGACACTAGCTCAGCTGAAATGAATGAATAAACAGATATGGAAGCAAAGGAACAACACCAGAAAGATATAGAGGAACTCAGATGAGAAGTAATTCCTGAAATAAAAAAAGAAATATATGAATACATAGCATCTGAAATAAAGAATCAAATGCAGAAACATCAGAGGGAAAACCAATGTTCACCCAGAACAGGTGCAGAGAGCACTATTCCAGCTGAAACATATGGATTGACAGTGTCTGAAGCAAACAAACAACAGCAGAAAGGTAATGAGGAACTCAAAGCAAAAATAATTTCTGAAATCTGAAAAAAAAGAATTCTTTGAAATCATAGCATCTGAAATACAGAAACAAGTCCAGAAATATACAGAGGAAACCCAACTTGGAAGAAACTCTGCAGAAAAAGAATTAATAACTACCTCTAAAGAAGACATGGATAAAAATATAGAGGAGATCAGAAATATGACGGATTCCTGGCATGAGCAATACAGAGAAGAAGTAGAACACATGAAGCAGAGTCAAAGAGATATAGAAGAACAAAAAATATCAATCACGAGTCTACAAAACCATTTAAGTGAAAGCAAGTTTCAGATCTTGAAGGTGCTGGTGCAGCTAGTGAAAATGTGAGAAAGGATCTCTTAAAAACAAAAATAATGCAGGAAAAAATAATCCATCACCTTCAAGATGATGCCAGGATGAACAATGTGAGAATACTTGGTATCAGTGAGAATGAAGGAGTCAATACAAATGACATAAAAAGAATCTAGGGAGAAGTAATCACAGAAAACTTCCTAAATATGAGGAAACAATCCAACATTCAGGTAACCGAAACAAACAGAACATCAAATAACTTCAACCCAAGTAAAAACACACGAAGACATATAATAGTCAAGATCCCAGAAATCCAATACAAAAATAATATACTGAAAGCTGCTAGAGAGAAGAAACAGATCACATTCATAGGAAAACCCATCAGAATTACAGCCAACTTCTCTAGACAAACTATGAAGGCAAAGAGAACATAGAGCAGAGTTCTCCAAGTCCTGTATATAAACAAATTCCAGCCTAGACTATTATACCCTCCAAAACTCTCTTTCAAGTTTGATGGAGAAGTGAAATACTTCCACGACAAAGAACAACTAAAGAATTTCATGATGACAAAGCCATCCCTTCACAGGCTGCTGAAAGATGTTCTAGAGAGAGAACATCTTTCCAGAATTCCACAAATGAGAATGGAAGGAACCCACTAAACAGGACAGACAATTAAACACAGGATTAAACAAAGGAGTAAACAACAGCAGGTAAATATCTGACAAACATAAGTCAGCACATTTCAATTATAACCATCAATGTAAATGGACTCAGTTCAACAATTAAGAGAAATAGACTGGCACAGTGGACCTATGTCTTTCTTAAATGGTTTCTGACATGCTTTTCTATGCCAAGAGTCACGAACTTTCCTATCACAAGTCAAGGACACCATCTCCTGTTTAGGGGCCTTCTCAGATGCCTCAGATGAGGACACTTAGAGAGGAATGAGTGACCAAACTTATGAAACGCTCTTGCAAGGCTAAGAATAGACCCTCTCAGTTAGCAATAAGGATATTATTCACGACTTGGAACATGTCATTTCATCAGAATATTTAGGACCAAAGCCTGAGTTGTTTGAGTTCAAAAGACAGAGGACTTTGATTATGTGAGTATGGAAAATTCTCTCAAAAATTTTTTCTATAAGGGGAGCATGTATATAAAGGGCAGTAGGACCAAAGAGGGGACTTTTTTTTTTTAGATGAGATGAATAATGGCATATTCATACATTGATGAGAATGACCAAGTAAAGAGGAAAACTAATGATTCACCAAATAGAGAGAATTTTCCCAAGTCCTATCTCTCAGTAGGATACAAGAAAAAGTTTAACATACAAGCAAAATACATTTTATACTTAGCATACCAAGTTTAGTCATACCAGTGGGACTGAATGCAGAACTTGAATCAAGTCCTAGGAGACTATAGAAGAAGCTTACTGTTTGCATCTATTTAAACACTAAAGTTAAATGTCAAATTTTGGAGGAAAGGACAAATAATGCAGAGCACAGACAATTGTTAGGGCAGTAAAATTACATGCATGATACTACAATGGTGGATACATCACACCCCAAATTTGCCAACACCATTAGGTGTGCAGCACCACAAGTGAGTCCTAGCATAAGTTACAGACAATGAATGATAATGATTGCCAAATTAGGTTCCTCAGTGGAAAGAACTGTGGCATTCTAGTAGGCAACAATAGCAAAGGGGAAGCTATACTAGCATAGTATGGATTTAGGTAGGATATCCTGCTCACTTTCCCTATGAATACAAAATTCTAAAAATCTAAATTCGATAAGAAAAATGTGAAATGTAGTTTGGGAAAAATGGTATTAAATTTTACAGAGAGGTTATTTGGACTTAACACCAAGAAGAGTAGATATTGTAGTTTGAAGTTTTGCAAGGGAAAACAATGTAACACAGGACACATTTTATAAGATTCTTCATAATAGTCACCCAAAATAATGATATACAGAAAGAGAGTGCAGGAAATCTGTCCAACACTAAAGACCAAAGCATCCAGCCTAGGGCCTGGATCCCAAGGTAATGTCCTGCATGAGTCCAGCTGATCACGTAGGACCCAAAGCAATGCCTCCTGGGAATCCAGCCAGAGACCTAGAGTCATGACAGGCAGGCCTATTTCATGCATCTGTTCTCAGAAGGCCCAAAGGTCAGTAGTAAAATGTAGACAATCTGTGCCAGTGGGATGAGGGCTTTGTGCCAGCAGACTGAGGTATCTGCACTAGAGCCTAGAAGCAATGCTCAAGGTAGGAACCAAAACTCCCCTGAAAATTACCATAGCCATGCTCAGCAACAGTGAGGTCCCCAGCTCATCTGATAATGAGGAAAGCTGAGCTCCCATAAATAAAACCAATGAGGCAAGCTTCTCCAGGAGATTGAACTATGCACCCTCTTCTCCTTTGGAGCCAGGAAGTGATACTCTAAAGTGAACTGTAACCCTTCCCAGTAACACCAATGTCCTGAGCGCCTTTGACAATGCAAACAGCCATGTCATCAGGAAAACCAGCATGACACACTCCTGGAAGTGAACCATCAGCTCCCTTCAGCCTCCAACAGCCTCCTAACAGCTTCCCAGAAGCTTCTAAACAGCTTCCTTAATAGCTTCCCAACTTCTTCTCCAGTTCAGTCTCATGCTGCTGGCAAAATCCTCAAGTGAACTTCCCACACCCAGCACCACACTGGTTCAGTTCAGCTGGGTGCAACAAGTTGACCACCAGTTGGCAATCTACCACAATGGAAAATTACACATGTTATTAATGCACCATGATAGTGTCAAGACGGTGAGTTTGAAATGACATCAGTCAATCTGGATGTGTGCTTTTCCACTGGAAAGATCCAGTCTACAGTGAAGACAGCAGGGAGGAAGCACTGAACTTAACTGGGGCTGTGGTTCATACAATGAATACAAGGAAGTTGGAGAAAGAGACATAAACATTAGGAGTATGTGGGACAGTAATTGAAATAATTACCATGGAAATAGGCTTGGTATAGAGGGTCACGAGGACATGAGTCAAGTGAGCACAGGAAACTGCTTGACTGCTTACTAACCTAGGACAGCAGTTTAGAGAATTGAGACACTTGGCATTTACTTTTTTTTTTCCTTTTTCTTTTTATCTCTCAATTCTGGGAAAGGAAAAAAATTATAAATTTTATTGTGAAATAATTATTGATTCATAGATAGTGACAAAAATAGTAGATATAACTCATGAAGCATTCCTCAAATTTCTCCCAATGTTCATACTGAACATGATGGTATTATAATACCCATAAGCATATTTAGTATATGAGATGCTTTAACACTAACATAAATTCAATGAAAGACAGAAGGATAATGAAGAATGAATCAGCAGAAATTTAGTGATATTCATAATCTGGTCCTTTATTTGAGTCCCATACTTGGTCTTTGAAACAGATGGACAGACTTTGGGCCTGACAAACTTAAATACATATTCAGGGTCTATTTCCCATTGGTTTAACAATTTTGGCTAATTGTGTATTATGTCAGCCTAAAATTACTATCTTTTGCCACTTTTATGTCTGTATTTGGCAAAATTTGGAAGGTGTAAATTTTGTCATCTTTAAAGCCAGTTGCTCTTTCTGTTGCTTTCCCTCCTTGTGTACAAAGGTTTTCTAGCCAATCGGCATTCCCAAGTGGAGGGATAGGTACAGTTTCTGCTCATCTCAGTACTAGGTTTCAGTTCTTGGTAATGTCCAAAAATTATTCAAGCAGGTCAAATCAATCCCTGCCTGCTGATTTTATAAAGTCTGTCACTGTCCTTGACTGCTCACTCTGTCCTTGAAGGAAAACCTGGGTCAACATCCATGTCCTACAGTGCTCCTCCCCAGGAGAGGAGATGTATGTGACTAATAATGCTGTAGGTCACATGTGTCTGCCACTATTGGATGTCATGGGTTCAGCCAGCATCACCAAAAGTCAAGGCCAGGAATCTCTTCCTCACCAAGAGTGAACAACATGATCAGAACCTCACTTCTCTTACCTCCTAGTCTATAAGATAGGAAACAACATACAATATTGCTTCTAAGCCAGGTAAAGTATCTGGTATGGTCTTTCTTCAACATATGGAGATAGAGCCTCAGGAATCACCTTCTCCACAATGATTTGCATCTCTTTCTTTTGATTCTTATGCTAATAATATGCATACCACTCTAATGATACTTGTGTTATCATTTTAGAGATATCTGTCCTTACTCAGCTCCAAAATTATAAGAAAGGAAAGAATACATTTTATAGCCTTTTCTAATTATAAAAACACATTACACAAATTTCCGACCATAGTAGATGTTTATAAAGAAAAATAGTAGCTAACATTTATCAAGTAGTTACTGAAACTAGGGTACTGAGTTAAGAGTCTTAAGGATAACCTGTACAACATAGAAGAATGATTTTCTTATCAATTATATATAGCAAATGACCCCAAACTTGGTGTTTTAAAGCATCATTTTATTTTATGCCTTGATATTTTATGGATTAGGAATTCAGATAGGACTTGGCTGGGTGAAATCACTGGACTCCAAAAACTGCCTTCCACGGTGCAGGCTCACAGGTGAGCACACCACTGCAAGCCCTGCTTGCAGGGTTAGTACATCCCTGAAAATGTCTGGAAAGCGGGGCTCCATAGAGACTGCAAACCGCAGTGTTTGCTGCACTCAGGGTAGTTGTCCGGCGCCGCTCCCGTCCCGCGGAAGAAGACACTCAGACACTCAGCAACGGGTTCAGCAAGCCTTTATCGAGTGGGATGCAAGCCTCTACATGCGTCCGCTATCCGCGGCTCCTACCGTGCAAGCATCTATCAGGTGGGATGCAAGCCTCTACATGTGTCCGCTACCCGCGGCTCCTATCGTGCAAGCATGGCGG
>PVKA01010406.1:0-64567 GCA_004027165.1 Ctenomys sociabilis
GAAGGAAGGAAGGAAGGAACCTTCCTTGGAAGGTCAAGAATGGCTTGGAGGGGGAAACCAGAAAAGACTAAACTCAAGAAAACTGTACTGTAGAACCTTGGTTTATGAACTTCATTCATTCCATGACTCTGCTCATGAACTGAGCTGGGCATGAAGAGGATCAAAATTTCCCATAATATTCAATGTAAATAAGGTTAGTCCATTTCACACATATTTTAACCTTAAAAGTATGAAATAGGGTACAGTACACTATGAAGAGACAGCATACTAACCTTCTAGCATAAACAAGAAGGTGGGTGGAAAGAAAATTATTATTTGGAGGGAGAGCCCTCCTCCACAAGGATATTGGGGAGATCTCCTGTAGGGGTTTCCTCTGTTTTTTGCGCTTAGCTACAGGATCAATTTTGATGAAAAATCTGTCTGAGGTCATCTGGTTTTTCTTGTGGTGCATATCTGTCCAGAGATGAGAGACTACATTATTATTTATCAGATTCAACACCCTGTTCATGGGTTATATTGGGGTAATGCTTCTTAGGAAATCCTGACACTCATTCCATTCATCCGTAATGGATTCTATCACATCTCTGCTACCTCCTCCCTGTTTTCCTTGTCCTCAGCAGAGTGCTCCTCAGCAAGCACCTTCTGCTGCTCATTCTGGAGTTCAGTTCTTCATTAGCTCCTCCTTTGGTCCTGAGTTAGCTGCTCTATGTGCACACCACAGTCACCCCTTACTTTCACTCATGAACACAATCTCCCACACGATGTGTATCAGAGCCTGAAAAACACACACTAGGTGACACATTCTGGCTACAGCTTCCTCCAAGCTGAGTTTAAGCTCCTGTGCATGACATCTTTCCAGGTGTGATCCTGCAGAGGACATTGAAATGTTTCTTCCAAAACTCCTTCAGAATCAAGGTGTCCTTTCAGTGACATTAAAACACCTGGTGAAGAGCACACTTTTGTGTACAGCTGCTTGAAGTTGCAGTTCATTTGCTACTTTATGGACTTCAAAACAGGTTTCATGTTCTAGGGGAGGAACTTGCCCTGTGTTAAGTCATACTCAATGCTCTTATCATCCACCAAGGCTGGAGGGTGGTCCAGGGCATTATACTTCAGAAAAAGTGACCTTTCAGGAAGCTGCTTGTCAGAAAGATATGTCTTACTTGTGGATACAAAGACCTTACACAACTATTCCATGAGCAATGGCCTGTGACCTCACCTTTCACATTGTTTCCTCCACATGACAGACAGTCTGACTTTTCACACTCTGAAATGCACAAGGGGGTCTGGAAATGATCTACTCAGTAGTGGCTTAATCTTCATACTAGTTCTTGCATTGCCGCGCAGTGAAAGGGTGAGTGTTCCTCCTTGGGGTGGCGTCCTATCAGTGCCTTTTTCTGTTTTGTCTTCTCCAGAAGAGCCTTGTTTCACCCAATTGAACCCTTGATGAGTGACATACCCTTCTGCCTTCATGAATTCTGTGAATTATTTCTCATACACTTCTGCAGCAGCTCTGTTGGTATTGGAAGCCTTACCATGTCTTATCACATGGTGGATGCCTCCTCTTGTAGAATCTATCAAACCATCCTCTCTTTGCTTTAAGTTCGTCATAGGTTGCACTTGTACAGGGGTTTTCTTTCAGTGAGTATGCTGATCTTCTCACAGACCATAGCTTAACTAATGGGATCATCTGCTCACTGTTTCTCATTCAACCACACTAACAAAAGTTTTTCCACCTCTTCTGACACTTGTATCTTCTGCTTGGTTAATACCATTCTCTACATCAGCTCCTCTGATGGCATTCTTCATTCTTCAAAATAGTCAAAAGAGTATCGACTTCATCATTTTGTGCTCGAAGGGTAGATCAATCACATGAATATTACACGTGCTTTTTTTCCTTCTTCAATGGTTCTTTTCTTCACATTTTTTTCTTTACCATGTTTTCTCTTCCTTTCATAATTGTTCTGCACACTCCTGTCTTTCTCTGCACTTTCTTCTCACCACCGCGCTTGCTCTGCAGTTTGTTTGGAAACTGGGTGGAACAATACCATACAGAACCGTCTGTGATAAAAAGCACAAGACAAGTAGCCTCACAGCAAAGGGCACAAGTCTTGTTAACTAGGGGAAGCCACCAGCACACGTCAGAGTGATTGGAAGGCTGTCGCTGTGTTCATCACTCAGCGTGGAGTACGTGACTGGCAGCAAAATATTGCCAAATGTTTCTGTTAGGAAACGAAATTGTTCAGACAGAAGCATTTGTGAACCAAGATATCACTACATTTGCAATAAGGTTGGAGGAAATATAACTCAAACTATTGTAATCTTTACATAAAAGAGAGATGTAACCTCAGTGTAGTTCCTTCAACTATACATACCCTTGCTATTTCCAGTGGTTAATTATCATAACGACCTATTCAGAAACTATTTAAATTTTATTTCATAAATGGGGAACTGTGGCTTTGGAAAGCCTATGTTTCTAGCCTGCATCCAGTGTAACTTCTGAAGATCTCTAATGTTTAGATAGTCATACACTGAAAATTTCTGTTTCACCTCTTAAGAATATTGCTTCCCTAAGCATGAAATGTGCTATATTAACAAATAATTAGGGGGCCAGCGAGATGGCTCAGTGGAATGAGCACTTCCCTGGCAGGCACAAGGGCCTGAGTTCAATCCCTGGTTCCACCAAAAATAAAAATAAAATAAAATAAAAAATAAATAAATAAAGTTGTAATTCTAACTATTTGGCTCTGTGTTCATTATAGGCTACACATTTAACTTTTCATGTGATTGAAAAGGCAACTATTGCAATATATTACTCCTTTGTTGTCTCCTTTTCCCCAAGTTTAATAAATTAAAACAAGAACTTCCACTAATTATTTCAAGAGAGAGAAATAATAACTCTATCTTAAACTTTCCTTGGAATTTTTTTAACAAAAGTAAATGACACCTGAATGAAGCTTACACTGCTCCTGACAATGTTGAAACAGCAACAGGACCACATGTGACAGCTTTAATAGCCTCTGTAGGATGCTGGCCTGGGGATACAGAAGTCCCGAAGGTGGGCACAGAACACCAAAGGGAAGCCCTACTTTCTACCATGGCAACTTTCTCCGGTCATTCCCGAGGTGACACAGCCAAATGCCACAAGTGAAGAGAGCAGAGGGTTATTTAGCTCACAGTTTGTAGAGGTTTTAGTCCGTAATCATCCAGCTCTGACGCAGGGTGGCCTAAGAGATGGACATCAGAGAGGAGCAGCAGTTCACAGTGGGCAGAAGGTAGAAAAAACAACAGGAGGGTGAGCACTGCTTGTTCTGTGTCTTATGTCTTGTCTAGGATACTTAGAACACACAGCACTCCCACTCAGTCCTGGTGTCCTGATCCTAGCCCTGCACCATGAATCAGCTCTACCATCATACACTCCAGGTCCAGCTGCCTCTGAGAAAGCCTGGTCTATGATCCATGAAGTTTTGGTGGTGCATCTAAACACAAGGCATAAAAGTAATCAAAATGCTACTGATTTGCCATGATAAATTAAAATACATTGAGAAGAACCTCTTTGTCCATGGTCACCTAGGTTAGAACAAAAATAGCTCAAGTGAATCGGCTTTCTGCCATACCGGTCATCTTATAAACTGCAATTACTCCATGTAGAAAGTCAACAAAATTTTTGTTTTAACCTGTTTGCACTAAAAGCCTCCCTTCGCTTCCTCTAAATCTGTGTGTCAAATACAGAAAATCTAGTCCCAAATGTCCCACATTTGAATCTTTAACTGGATTGTTCTCTGTCTACACTTTTCCTGCTTTGGCTTTAACTTAATCTTGTGCCCTAACACCTCCAAAGGCTTATTTGTAATACTCCCATAACAATTATACAATAGAATCCAGGAAAATATATATACATATTCCTAACTTTTAAATGAACTATTGTTCTTAAACTCATTGACAATACTCTCCTTTGTTGGTTTCTTCTCTTCTAACCCAATATCTGAAGCCATGTAAAAATCTTCCAAAACAATTCTTCAAGAGCTAGTGTTTTCACCTTTGCATAAAATAGGACAGTGTTTTTATGGAAAACCTAATTTCTGAAAACATAACAATGTTTTAAAGTTTTGGATTATTGTTATTTGGAGATTTACAATTTAGATTCTGTACTCTATTCTTCAGATAGTTTATAAAATTGTATGATCTCCCTGAATTCCAGAAATTTTCATTACTGTGCTACAACAAAATTTTTTTTAAATGAGCAGAAACTCATTTTGTGGTCAATAAGTAAATTAAAAATGGACGCCATTTCAATTTTCATATAACTAAAATGACTTAGAAATGATCAGAAGAGAATTTTAAAATACAAATCATTTCACCCCATGAAGACAAGTGAAAAAAAATGTTTATTTAAATTATATGGATTAGAAAAAAATTTACTAAGTCCTGTTCTGTGGTTTCTACTTTTTTTTTCAGATTGCCTAAAAAGTAATTGTCTAAAATGAACAGGCTCAGGATTTTGGTTAGAAACAGTAACGCTTCCCTTCCCTTCTTTCATCACAAAATTCAATTAACTATGAAAAGATTCAGAAAATAGCACTATAATAGTTAGATAGAATAACTTTTTTATTTTTTAAATAATATGAAGTTGTGAAAAGAAAGCATTAGAAATGATACAAAATTTCACTAAACAAAGTAATTGGAATTCAACAGTGATTGCTTTATTGCATGATGTTATCTTCCAATTTGTTTAGGTGACAAGATAATACAAATGTAAAATTGGTTTTAAGGAAAACCAAAACAACAAAAAAAGTTGTAAGAAATTAAAAATTAAAAATTAAGCATTAACTGCTCCTTACAAAAGGCCAGCAGGAATCAACAGTACAATTATCCAAATTATCCTGAATATGTACCAAATATATCTTCTTCTTTCCTTTCTTTGCTTTCCCTCATCCCAATTTTTTCTTCCCAATGAACAAATTCAAAGGTATCTGTTGTACCTTTCAGATTTTATTTATTCTTTCAGGTTGCAAAACTTCTGTGATATCAAAACATCAAAAATTGAATAAAGAAAGGATCAGCTAACTGATATGAACTAAAAAGCCAAAGTCAAAAGAGAGTGACATTCTCTGGCAATTTCTAGTATCTACCAAAACCTTAGTTAGGGATCACAAGAGGACAATGGGAGAAGAAAAAGAAAACATAGCACATACCAGAATGACTTTTAGGGAAGAAACTATCCTTGGCTGAAGACATCAGAAACCAGCTTTTCTGGTTGTAGAATGAAGCTCCTCAGGCTATGGACAGTACAGACCAGAAAACATCATCAGACATCTCTCAAAAGCACACTAATTTTTAAGGTCCCTGGCCAGACTGAAGGAGAAACAAAGAAGAACAAGACAAAAGAGCCGGTGAGTTACTTTTCTAGGAAGAAAGACAGGCAATTGCTTAGTGGCTAGAAATCCAACAATGGCTGTTATATTGCATAGTATTATCTTCAAAGTAGTTGTTCAGATTATCAGATATGAGCATGCAAAATTGGTCAAAAACACGAGCATTAACTGTTCATTGCAATAACCAATAGAAATTAGTAGTACAATTATCTTAGCTATCTTGTGTGGAGAAAATATTGTCAATTGCCTATCATCTGATTTTTTTGAAATTCTGTATTGTTTCTAATGTTTTTTACTACCTTGGTTCTTTTAAAATAAAAAAATTAAAAATAATCTGGAAGAGCAGAGCTAACTACAGTTCGATTGCAAATGACTGTCTCTGCTGTCTTTTAATGTGACTACCACTTTCAGTGGTGTAAGTGGTCATAGAGTCTGTCACATGTGTTTTCTAGAATTAGAAAAGCAGGAAAATATCTAGGTTATGATATCTGAGGTAGCACATTGGCTAAGAGATCATACATAAAAGTTAGATTGCTTGGTCTCGCTCATGTCTCTCCAGTTTATTAAAAAGTACTTTAACTTCTTATTCAAAGTATATTAAGGGCTGAGGAGATAGCTCAGTAGAATAAGTGTTTGCCTGGCAAACACAAGGTCCAGAATTCAATTCCTGGTGCCATAAAAAAGGTATATTAAAAGACAATCACTTATTAACTATTATAATTATTGTTAACAAAATGTAATCTGTGCTTTGATGTGCGATTTTTATATGCATGGAGTGGGATATCTTAAACTGATATATAATTGAAAAAAATTAATTAAAATGATAAGATAATACTGCAACAGAAAACTATTAATTAAGATCACTTTAAAAATATATTTAAAATTTATTTGTAGTTTATTCCTTCTACTTCAAATAAATAATATAACAAGGTAATCCTTTATGGAAGGATTAATATATATATATATATATATATATATATATATATATATATATATATATATATATATATATATAATTTTCATAACATATAATACATACATGTAGAAATTAACTGAGTTACAGAAAATTTTAAGTTTACCATATAAGTTCCTCAGTGACAAAAATTTTTTTGTCTTTCTATTTGTCTCTTTTTTACTAAGATTATTGAGAAAAAAATAGCAATGAGACAATTTCAAACCAATTAGTATTCAGATAACTCACTATTACTGGAGACTGCTGAACTGTGTTGGATTGTGTCGCCGAGTTCAGGCACCTAAATTGGTTTAATGACAATGGAGTGCCCATCATTGACAGGTCTAGACAAAAAAAGGGGTATACAAAGGAACAATCATGATGTGTGTGTATAAAAAGTACAGTTAGGATAAATGTGCTGTGCTTCTGCATAGTTCTCTGAAAAGCAAGATTTGCACTAATAGTGGTTGGACAAGATATTATGTCGGCTTCTACTACTATGGAAAAACACTAGGAAGATAACAAGGTAGAAAGTATTAATTATTGAAACGGTGATATAACTCAGGTATAAAAAATAAGATAAGGAAACAGTTACACTCTCTTAATTCACTGATTAGAGACATCTGCTATAATAATGTTTGTAAGAATAATATTATGTTTGCACCTTCTATGATATGAAAACATTATGAACAGTTTTCAATGTATTTATTTATCAAATCTCTCCTGTTCATGTGTCTTGAAACTGTCTCATTGATATTTGTACTTAAATTTAAAAAAATTAGTAGGACAGTTATTTTTTTATTTTATTGAACTACAAATATCAATGAGACAGTTTTAATATACCTTGACAAGATGGAATTGATAAATTAATACATTGAAAACTGTTTTTATAATGTTTTGGTATTGTAAAAGGTGCATACATGATATTATACTTATAGACGTTATTATAGCATATTTCTCTTATCAGTAAATTAAGAGAGTGTAAGTGTTAACGTATCTTATTTTTTATACCTGAATTACATCAAAGATTCAATAATTAATACTTTCTACCTTGTTATTTTCCTAGTGGTTGTCCATAGTACTAGAAGCCGAGATAATATCCTGTCCAACCACCATTAGTGCAAATCTTGCCTCTCATAGACTTATGTAGAAGCACGGCATTATCTATCTCAACTGTACTGTCCATTCATACACATCATGATTCTTCCTTTCTATACCCCTTCCTTTGTCTACATCTGCCAAAGATGGGCACTCCATTGTCATTCAACTAATTTAGGTGCCTGAACTTGACAGCACAATCCAACACAGTCCAGCATTCCACAACTATAGTGAGTTATCTGAAGAAGTTATCGACCATAGCCATTTACAGTTCAGCTTAATATGGCCCCACAATATATACTTCATTTTTACACTTTTCTGCTGGATGGTTAAGACCTAGATAGAGCAAGACTTATACATCAACACATGTACTTTATGTTTCTTATGTGGTCAATGAAGTCCATTCAGGATTTATCTTGTAGTCCTGTACCTTATCTGTAGATGCTTTGTCTGTGTCATCCATGTGGATGAGTCATGGCCAATGCTTGACCAGTTTGCTCTCTGTGAGAGCCTGAGAGAAAGTTTTCTCTCACTGTGACTCTCCCCAGGCACACTATAGAACTTCGATCTCTTTCCTCTGTGGCTCTACATTCTTCTTGTTCAGAAAATTTGGAGCTCAACTGAGTTTCATGATGTTGCAGTACAGACTCTCCTATATCCTGAGTCTTCACTGACCTTGAAAGGCTAGGGCCAATATGTTGGCTGGCCTTGTGGCTCTTCTATTTGTCCAATTTTGATCTGTGAACTTATGTTGTTAACCATCCAGAAGAAAAGCTAATTAGTATCCTGCAGCCTATGCCATTCACTTTGCCTTATATGACTCAGTTGTTTTTAGTTGTTGTTGTACATTTCCATTTGTATTTCTGCTTTTTGCTTGTTATACTAGGAAGACTATATGATATTTACACGTGTGTCTGGTTTATTTCACTTATGAGTATATGTTCAAGTGGCATCCACTTCAATATAAATGCTTCAAACTTATCATTCTTAATAGCTGAGTAATACTCCATTATATAGAAATACCACATCTTTTTCAACCATTCCTCATATGATGGACATCTTGGTTGCTTCCAAGATTTGCCAATCACAAATTGTGCTGCTATATATATAGGTATACATATATCACAATGATACAATCTATTCGGTTCCTTTGGGAAAATTCCCAGGAGGTGGATAGCTGGCTTGAATGGGATTTCTAGTCCTACTAGACTCCTTCTGAGGAGTCTCCACAATGACCTCCACAATGGTGTACCAGTCTACATTCCCACCAGCAGTGGAGAAGTGTTCCCTTTTCCCCACAACCTCTCCAACATTTGTTGTTGGTTGATTTCCTTATGATAGCCATTCTTTCTGGAGTGAGATGGTATATCAGTGTTGTTTTTGTTTGCATTTCATGGATGACTAGCAATGGGTAGCATTTTTTCATATATTTATTCACTTCTTTAATTTCATCCTCCAAGAGTTATGTATTGATCTCAGATGCCCATTTCTGAATTGGGTCTTTAAATTTGAGTGCCCTATTATATCTTAGTTCTTTATATATTCTGGACAACAGACCTCTGTCTGATTGCTTATTAGTAAAGGTTCTTTCAAATTTTTTGGGTTGTCTTTTCACTCTGTTGACAATTTCTTTTGTCAGAAAGAAGTTCCTCAACAAGAGTAGATCCAAGCTGTTGATTCTTTCAAGTGCTTCCTGTGCAAATATATGTTTGTTCATGAGCTCTTTACCTACCCTTATGTCTTCAAGAGTTCCTCCTACATTCTCTTCCAGGAGATTGAGTGTTTCTGTTTTAATATTACGATCTTTAATCCATTTTGACTTTACCTTAGTACATGGTGATAGAGCTGGGTCAAGTTTTAGTTTTTGGTGTGTAGAAAGCCAAGTGTTCCACCACCATTCGGTAAAGAGGCTATGTTTCTTCCAGTAAGTATTATTGGCCCCTTTGTCAAAGATCAGATGGCTGAGTGTGATTGTACATGCCTCTTCACCTTCTAATCTATTCCATTGATCCTCAGGTCTATTTTGTTGCCAATACCATGTTGATTTTATCACAGTGGCTTTGTACTATAATTTGAAGTCAGGAATTGTGATGCTTCCTGTCTTGTCTTTATTGGCCAAGATTTCCTTTGCTATTCTAGGTCTTTTTTGGTTCCAAATAAATGGTAGGAATGATTTCCCTATGTTTGGGAGGTATGCTGATGACAGTTTGATAGCGGTTGCATTAAATCTGTACAGCAATTTTGGGAGTATGGCCATCTTCACGATGTTGGTTCTTCCTATCCAGGAGCATGGAACATCTTTCCATTTTCTGCAATCCTCTATGATCTCTTTTCTTAGGGTGTTGTAATTTTCCGTGAAAAGATCTTTGACTTCCTTGGTTAAGTGAATCCCAAGGTATTTCATTTTCCACGGTGCCATTGTAAAAGGTATTGTTTCTATTGTTTCCCGTTCAGTGTGCTTGTTATCTGTGTAGAGGAATGCTTTTTACTTTTGGGTATTAATTTTGTATCCTGCTATGCTACTGAATTTTCCTATCAGTTCTAGTAGTTTCTTGGTGGAATTTTTGGGGTCTTCCAAATAAAGTATCAAGTCATCTGCAAATAGTGATAATTTAACTTCTTCTTTACCTATTCTTAATCCCTTTGTTTCTCCCTCTTTTCTAATGGCTGTTGCTAAGGATTCCAAGATTATATTGATTAGGAGGGGTGATAAAGGCTATCCTTGTCTTGTACCTGATTTAAGAGTAAAAGATTTCATGTTTTCTCCATTTAGGATTATATGAGCTTTTGGGTTGTCATAGATGGCTTTTATCAAGTTAAGATAGAGTCTATCTGTTCCAATTTTCTGTAGGACCTTGAACATGAATGAGTGTTGGACTTTGTCAAAAGCTTTCTGTGCATGAATTGAGATGATCATGTGGTTTTTAGATTGCAGTCTGTTAATATCGTGTATTACATTTATAGTTATTTAGAGTATTGAACCATCCTTGCATCACTAGGATGAATCCCTGGTCATGGTGTATGATCTTCTTGATGATTTTCTGTATTCTATTTGTCAGGATTTTGTTCAGTGTTTTTGCATCTATGTTCATGAGGGAGATTGGGCTATAGTTCTCCTTTTTGGTTGTGTCTTTCCCTGGTTTTGGAATCAATATTATACTTTCCTCCAGAAATGATTTTGGGAGGACTGCTTCCTTTTGAATGTCATTGAAGAGTTTGTGGAGTGTGGGGATTATATCTTCCATAAATTTCTTGTAGAATTCACTTGTGAATCCGTTAGGACCTGGACTTCTGTTTGTCGGTAGGCTTTTTATTATGTTTTGTATTTCATTGGCTGTTATTGGCTTATTGAGAGTTGTTATATCTTCTTGATTCAGTTTTGATAATTTACACCTTTCGAGAAATCTGTCCATTTCTTCTGTGTCTTCTATTCTGTGAGTGTAAAGATTCTCATAGTAACTATTGATAATCTTCTGAATTTTTGCTGCGTCTGTGGTGATTTCACTCTTTTCATTCCTTATTGCATGTACTTGAATTTTCTCTTGCCTCTTTTTGATGAGGTTGGAGAGTGGCTTATTAACTTGATTTAGTTTTTCAAAGAACCAACTTTTTGATTTGTGGATTCTTTGAACTGTTTTCTTCATCACAATTGAATTAATTTCTGCTCTAATCTTTATGATTTCTTCCTGTCTCTGCACTTTGGGTTTCATTTACTCTTCTTTTTCTAGTTGTCGGAGGTGCAACATTAGGGAGCTAATTTTTTCCCATTCTGTTTTCCTAATGTGTGAGTTCATAGCTATGATTTTCCCTCTAAGAACTACTTTAATCACGTCCCATAAATTCTGGTAAGTTGTGCTTCAATTTTCATTGAATTGTAAATATTGTTGAATTCTTGTTTAATTTCTTCTGTAACCCATTGATTGCTGAGTAAGGTGTTGGTTAGTTTCCATGAATTTAGCAGGTTTTTCTGGTTTCTTTTGTCTTTTATTTCCAGTTTCATTGCACTGTGGTCAGATAATATGCATGGGATAATTTCTATTTTCTTGCATATACTTAGGCATGACTTCTGGACTAGTATGTGGTCTATTTTGGAAAATGACCTGTGTGCACCAGAAAAAAAATGTGTATTCAGCTGTAGTTCAGTGGAACATTCTGTATATGTCCACCAGGTCCATTTGTTCCAAGCTCTGGTTCAGTTCTGCTACTTTCTTGCTAATTTTTTGTCTGGTTGATCTATCATTTTGAGATAAGGGTGTGTTAAGGTCTCCTGTTAAGATTGTGTTCTTAGACATTAGGTTTTCCATGTCCATGGAGATTTGTCTTACAGTTGGGTGCTCCTGTGTTTCATACATAGATATTGATGAGTGTTACCTCTTCCTCTAGAATTTTTCCCCTAACGAATAGATGGTAGCCTTCTTGATTTTCTTTCATCCTTCTTGCTTTGAAGTTGAGACTGTCTGAGAAAAGAATTGCTCCTTCTGCTTTTTCTGAGGTGCCAGGGCATGTAGTATTTTTTTCCAACCTTTGACTTTAAGCCTATGAATGTCTTTTTGAGTTAAGTGTGTTTCTTGTATACAGCATATTGTTGGATTTTGTTTTCTAATCCACTGAGCCAGTCTATTTTTCTTGATTGGTGAATTGAGTCCATTTACATTGATGGTTATAATTGAAATGTGTTGACTTATGATTTTCATGATATTTACCTGCTGTTGTTTACTCTCTTTGTCCTGTGTTTAATTGTTTGCCCTGTTTAGTGGGTTCCTTCCATTCTCATTTGTGGAGTTCTGGTCATTGTGGTCTCTCTCTAGAACATCTTTCTGTAGCCTGTGTAGGGATGGCTTTGTCATCATGAAATTCTTTAGTTGTTCTTTGTCACAGAAGTATTTCACTTCTCCATCAAACTTGAAAGAGAGTTTTGCAGGGTATAATAGTCTGGGCTGGAATTTGTTTTCATGTCGGGCTTGAAGAACTCTGCTCCATGCTCTCCTTGCCTTCATTGTTTGTGTAAAAAAGTCGGCTGTAATTCTGATGGGTTTTCCTTTTAATGTGATCTGTTTATTCTCTCTAGTAGCTTTCAGTATATTGTTTTTGTGTTGGATTTCTGGGATCTTAAGTATTATGTCTCGGTGTGTTTTTAATTGGGTTGAAATTATTTGATGTTCTATATACTTTGGTGACCTGAATGTTGGATTGTTTCCTCATATTTAGAAAGTTTTCTAAGATTACTTCTCCCCAAATTCTTTTTATGTCATTTGTATTGACTCCTTCATTCTTGTAGATACCAATTATTCTCACATTGTTCATCCTGGCGTCATCTTTCAGGTGACAGAGTATTTTTTCCTTCATTCTCGTTGTTTTTAAGAGACCCTTTCTCACCTTTTCACTAGGTGCTTCAGTATCTTCAAGATCTGAGACTCTGTCTTCGCTTTCACTCAGATGGTTTTGAAGACTCATGATTGATATTTTTAGTTCTTCTATATCTCTTTGACTCTGCTTCATGTGTTCTATTTCTTTTCTGTATTGCTCATTCAAGGAATCCATCATATTTCTGATCTCCTCAATTTCTTTATCCATGTCTTCTTTAGAGGTAGTTATTAATCTTTTTCTGCTGTGTTTCTTCCAAGTTGGGTGTCCTCTCTATATTTCTGGACTTGTTTCTGTATTTCAGATGCTATGATTTCAAAGAATTCTTTTCTTTCAAAGAATTCTTTTCTGATTTCAGAAATTATTTCTGCTTTGAGTTCTTCATGACCTTTCTGCTGTTGTGTCTTTGCTTCAGATGCTGTTAATTCGTACGTTTCAGCTGTAATAGCGCTCTCTGCACTTGTTCTGGGTGAGCATTGTTTTTCCACCCACTGTTTCTGGAATTGTTTCTTTATTTCCAATACTATGTATTCAAATATGTCTTTTTTAATTTGGGGAATTACTTCTCATCTGATTTCCTCTGTACCTTTCCGCTGTTGTTCCTTTGCTGCTGTATCTGTTAATTCATTCATTGCAGCTGAGCTATTGTCCTCTGCCCTTACTTTTGGACTTGTGGTCTGGGATTACATTTTTTCCCTTGTCTTTATCATTTTGTATAGCACTGGCATTTCACCTTTGTTGTAGAGGTTTGGTGCAGCTATAACATTAGCTTGTTATGAGATTCAGGTGCCAGTCTATTAAGTTTGAGATTATCCAGGTATGCCTATCCTGGATCTAGCTGTTGTGTTCTGTTCCTTTTTGTTGTCGATCCTGTGGTTCCCCTCTGTTGGTTCCCTGTTCAGGCCAGCACACACAAAACTGGAGTGCAGAGCAAGTAATGAAAATTCCCACTGTCTTGGCTGGCTTTGGAGCATGGATCTGGAAAATTGCCATAGTCAGCCCTCCTGTGTCAGGCAGTTCACTCTCTAGGTGGGCGGACCTGGGCTTTGATGGGTCTGCTGGGCTCCCAATATGATAGTGGATGATCTTATTCACCAGGTAGGCTGTACTGGGTCAGCCAGCCTGTGCTGGGTCCAGGTCTACAGGCCATAACCCGACAAGGCTGTGAAAGGTCCCTCTGGAGCAGCGGCCCCGGAGCCCTCACTCACAGGCTAGGCTGTGCTGGGTTTTGAGACGTGGGGCGGGACTGTGGAATCACTGAGAAATGTCCCTCCTGCCTGGCAGGCTTGGAATTCTCACTCCAAGACGACCTGTACTGGGTCTGGGGCCATGCAGTGGGACCGGCAATCGCTGGGAAATACTACTCTGGTGCAGCAGGCCTGGAGCTCTCACCAGCCGAGGTGCGCTGGGTCTCGGGCTGCAGGGGAGAGGGGGACAAGGAATCCCTTGGAAATGCCTGGAGTTCTACACTCACTGACCTGTAATGCCCAGGGAGTTGAGGAAATTCCCACTTGCTCAGAGGGCTTTATGGCAGGGAATCTGGGAAAGTGCTGATGAGTGGGTCCTGAGGTTTCAGGCTGGTCACTGGCTTGGAGGGCTTTGGGGTGGGGAACCAGGTAACAGGCGTGGGAAGAATCCAAAGGCTCTCCCTCAGACTCACCACACACTCACTGATCTGAGAAGCCTTGTGAGTTGTGCAAATTCCCACTCACTGGGAGAGCTTGGGGAGGGATCCAGGAGGCCGCTGGAGTCAGTCGCTGTCTCAGGCCGGTCTCTGGTGCTGGGCGAGCATGGGCGGGATTAAGGAGCTAATAGGACAATTTCAATAATTAGTACATTGTGTATTTTTTTTCTTCATAGTGGTTACTCATAGTACAAGATGCAGACATGGTTATTTTGTTTACACTATTTAAATATTCCACAATTAATACATATTGCTTGCTACACCTATTATTTAATGAAAAACAATCACATGTATTGAAGAAATTCATGAGACTGTCCTGTGCAAACGCTGTGAGTACAAATCTTTCTTCTCATTGAGTTAAGAGAAAGTAGTTATATATCTATCCTAACTACTTTGTATGTACAGATACAAAATGGTCCTTCATTTGTATTCCCTTTTTTTGTTGTTGTTTAGTTTTGGATAGCAGCATGGCCCTCATAAGAACATAAAAAGTATTTACAGAAGGAATAAAACAAATTTTGTGTTTTTCATTTGTGACAGTCTCATGAATTTCTTCAATACATGTGATTGTTTTTCACTAAATAATAGGTGTAGCAAGCAATATGTATTAATTGTGGAATATTTAAATAGTGTAAACAAAATAATATTTCCCATAGTCTCATCTTCAAAGATAAAGGCAAGGTAATTGTATAGGCAGATTGGGCCTAGGAAATAACTCAGTGGTCTAAGTGCCTGCCTGGCAAGTGCAAAGATCTGGGTTTGATACCACATGTCTGCTGGGTCCACCCCAAGCACACTGTGCAGGCTAATGAAGCCACACATGGTAGTTCATGCCTGTAATCCCAGTGCTGGGGAGGCTGAGACAGTAGAATCACTAGGAGTCCAAGCTGCATAGCTGGACCCTGTACTAAATAAACAAAAAGATTTTTTAAATGGATATAAGGATTACTTCTCTCATTTCCTAAGTACATTTAGTACATTATTGTATTGGAATGTGTTGTTTGCTTCTTCCAGCAGCATCATGTGTATTTTTGCATGTCATAGTCTTAAAACCTTGAGTCACTGTTATATCTACTCTTGAATACTCAGATTCCTTCTAGTTATTACTTGTATAAACAATACTGTGAAGAAAAACATGTACATAAATCTTTTCATAAGGATCATTTATGAATTCTCCCACAGGAAACAACGTAAGAAATTATGAGACAAACACAGAACCCTCCAAGGTCATGGGATTTCTTTCCTTATTCCTTTGATATTAAGATGAAATGTTTCAAGATTTCTTCTTAGCTTTTGAAAATTATATGAACAGGCTGTTATCCTCATTTCAAAAGTCACTGGAAAGAAATCCTGTGTAGTCCAATACTGGAAAAGGCCTTGTCCAACAAAGTCTGATTCACACTAAGTGACTCTGAGGAGCACCCAGCAGCAGGCACAACATAATAGCAGCCATGTTTGGAAAAACATTGTCATACAGGGAGGGCTCCCTAATATGCCCTTTGCTGAAATCAGTGCTGCTTATCCTTTCCATCTTGCAATTCGTCTCTTTTGGTCTTTCTGTTCCTGTGTCAAGGACAATATGTCGAAATTGGAAGAGGAAGAAGTGTGGAACACGTCTTCACCACTTGAAGAAAATTGTAAGTGAGATAAGATAGACTTCATTCCTGAGGAGTTTATAAATTTAATGTTTACTGATTAATTCATCTTAGAAGTTGAGCCATAAAACATCAGTACAGAGAAGGTCTTGGTTACCAAATCTGTTCCCCAACCAAAGCAGACTTATCCACTTCCCAAACTTTATAGGCCTCCTCTACGTGACTCAAGCAATGGGAATTTCACCACCTCCCATGGGAGATTATTTTATGGCCTCTTAAATCTCACCCATTATGAAAGTCTTCCTGATGAAACAATCTTTCTTTTTTCTTTTCTTCAGTTCATTCATTACCCTAAAATAATCCCCTAAAGATCACCTTCACAATCCCTCTTCTTTGTGGATTATACTTTCAGTTATCTGCAAATAGCTATTAGGTCCAACACACACAAACACACACACACACACACACACACACACACAGAGTCCCTGACTTTCCAGCCAACCAACACACATGTAATTCTTTTCATCTTTCCTTATGCATCAAAACCTCCAGCTGTTTAATCATTTTAGCTCCTCTAATAAGCAGTGAATTTGAAGGGGGATTATGGTTTCCTTCTCAAGCTTTTCTCATGTCAGCTGGATCCCTTCTTCTCAACCACATGCCAGATTTCTATATGCCAATAGCCATTAATCAACAGATATGAGGTTTTCCTGGAATGCTGTGTTCTAGAATTTTTAAAAATCCTCTTGTCCATAATTCATTTAAAGGGTGAATCAATATTTATACAACCCATAATAATGAGAAAAAAATATGAAATAATCTGTTACTATTCCACATTTTCAACCCAAAGACTATAAATTAAAAACTACAAATAAAATTGTAAAAAATAGCATGTTTCTCTTAAATATTAAATAATATATTGTTTGATTGTTAACTAATAAGAATCACTCACCTTTTGATAAAGGAACCACTGGAAATTGAAAGATGAAAGACTTCCGGTTCTCTAACCTTTCTGTGAATAGCTGGTAGTTTCCATGGTTCCTTAAGAGCCACGCATGCCATCATCTTTGACTCTAATGGGGTAACTAGGTGAGCCTGGCCCCCACTCCCTCTCACATCCCCTCCTCTCCATGGCTTTTCCCCCAGCTACACTAGCATCACAGGCACCTTTCAGTTTTCCAGGGCCCCAGCTACAATCCCTCTCCCTCAATGAAACTTCCTCCTACATCTACTGCTCATCTTCTCCCCTGCACATCACTCACCTATCAAGATCTAGTTTAGTTCCACTTCTTCCAGAAAATTGGTGTTTTCCTCCAAACCTCATAATATTTAAAGTTTAGACCATTAAAATATGCCTTTTCATGTTATTCACTTGTTCCATATTCTGCAATCCCCTTACATTTTATTTCTTCAGTGTCTCCCACAAGAACTGCTACATCGCTCTTCACAAAGTGGTTGCATAATAATTATTTCTTTGATTCCAATTCCAGTGAAAAACTCATGAGAAAACTAGGAACTCAAAACTTTTAAAGCATTAATAAAATATTGTATTTATTTTTAATTAAAAATAGCTCCATATTTAAATTTCAGAAGCTGACCAGTGAGATAGCTCAGTGGATTAAGTGCCTGCTTAGGCAAGCACAGGGACGGGGTTTGATCCCCAGTACCGCATGCCACATTGGTCCTGCTCCTGGGCACTCTGAGCCAGTGACCCAGTCCTGGCATGGCGGTGCATTTCTGTAATCCCAGTGCTGAGGAGGCTGAAAACAGGAGGATCATTACAAGTCTAAGCTGCATAGTGAGGCCCTGTACCAAATACATACAGAAAAAAAAAAAAAGACATCTAAGTTTGGGAAGCTGATCTCCTAGGCCAAAGACTCTATTATCAAAAGAATAATTAAAGTTAGCATAGTCAACAGAGATTCCATTTGAAATATTAATATTTTTTCATGTTTCCTGGAATTAAGTCAACACTATCTATCCCCTATAGAAATCTGTCTTTTTCTACTATTTCTCTTTGTCTTTTCCAGGAACTTCTCTGCATTCTTCTAATCTTTCTCCCTCAAGAATTAAAAATATGATGACACTGCCCAAATCACTGTACAAGCTAGTAATCAGAGACCAGGATCATTAGTCATCGTACAACATATAAAAAGGTCACGGCACATCATTCTCATCTGCATTCTCATCTACAACATCATCATTTGCGTAAGAGCCTGCATGTGTTGTCCTTCACTTTTCAACTCTAACTATTAAACAATTAGCCTGTTGCTGAAGTAGCCCTCCATAGAAGTCCAGCAGGTTGGTAAATTATAGTAAAAACTCTCCAATTAAAAAGATGTTCCTTTCAGTCTACTTTCCTTTTCTTATTCTCTCAATTCTCAAAAGCCTGTATTTGTTGAAGCAACTCTTGACTAAGGACGGCACTGGTTACTCTCAGTTACATCTCAGACTTTCTAAGGATACCTCCAAGTAAACCCAAGCTCTGAACTCCCCTGCATATGTCAATAATTGACCTGACCCCAACTATACTCAAGTATGTATGTCAAGAAACAATTCTGCATCTCCAGACATTTCTGGGAGAACACTGCCTTCCTACTTCACTGACAATGAAGTATATATAAGAGGATAAAAATTCTGAAAAGTTTGTAGAATCACTGTAAGAAAAGGTACAATTAGTACAAAGTGATTTCAAATGCCATGTGGCAAATTCATAGGCATTTAACAGTTAGATGTAGGCATTCCAGGTCAGTTTTACCTACCCTATTCTCATTTTTATTCGGTTCTCACTTCTGATGGTCTAGTCCTCTTCTTTTCTCTATCTGCTTTAATAATTTAAGTGTGTATACAAAAACAATTTGGACTTTAGAGTTATTCAGTTAAACCTACAGATCCATTTACCCTATTTTGGACAAGTTCTTTTATTTTTGAATGCCTTTATCCTTCCTTGTATAATGAAGACTTCACTCATCCCAATTGCTCAGTGGCTAGCACTGCAAGCTTTAGGTTATAGAGTCCTAAATTGTAATCACTCCTACTCTTAAATGTTTTGTTTATGAAATAGATTATTAATAGTAAAGCCAATATGAGATAAGTACACATCGCAATTTCTGTATCTGATGCATAGAATAGATATTGTGCACTGTTGGTAAATATAAATTTAATATCTTTCTCACATATCAAGAATGGAAAGAGATTAAATTCAGGAAGCAATTAAGCTAATACATCAATTTTTAAGATCACTATAGTTCCAAATGTATAATTTTTACTGTGATATTCTGTAAGTGCCCTGCTTCATAATGTTGTAATCATTACAATAATTATTCATAAAAGCATTAACTTAGTAAAATTATTATGGAATACAACCTCTTTAAAAGCGTATTTTCTGCTATTAAAAATACCATTAAGGATGTCCAGAAGCTGCCATACCTAATAATACTCTATTAATTCTTCTTAGAAAATTTTTATTTTTATCTAAACTTCTAGGTAATTTCAAAAGGAAATAAAAAGTAAGTAAATTCATTGTTATTTGTACTTCAATAAAATAAATAAATAAATAAATAATAAAAGTAAAAAATAAATAAATAAAAAGTAAGTGATTTTCTCATGATACTTTTGAGTAAGCTACATAGAAAAGTATTTAAATATAAATTTGCATTTGACAATTACCGAGCAGAATATTTACTACAACTACCCTAACAAAGAGAATTACTAACTGAAGGCTCAAAAACTAATTTGCTCTTCAATTCATCTGTTAAATGCATATAGTGACTCCTGATTTTATTTTCTACCATACAGTTCTATGTTTAAGAGGAAATTTTTACCATATTTCACTTTTTTTCAAATCCTGATTTTTTTCCCTTTTGGCCCTAAAAAACAGCAACTTACAGATACCAGAAAAGTGTTTTGAGATGAATGGGCAGGAAAGCTCATGCACACAAAGAGAGGCACTTAGAACAATGATGCCAATTTATAACTATGTTCTAAGCATAGTTATAATTCAAAATGATGGATGTGCATTTAATTTAATAATTTAAAAGAGCAGCGTCACTCAAAGGAACAATAAAATACTTCCTTTCAAAGGTATTTAGCTTAGAAATAGACACTAACCTTAACAAATCTTTATATAGTAAAATGCTCTATATAAATTGAGAGATAAACCCTCATGTCATCTTGAATATCAATTGATTATTTTTGTGGTTTATTTGTTTTCTGTTTTATTTTCCTTTTTGAAGCAGATTCTCACTGTGCAGTTCAGGCTGGCCTTGAGCTCACTTTGTAGCCCAGGCTGGTCTTTAACTCTCAAACTCACAACAATCCTCCTACTACCTCAGCCTCCTATGCACTAGGATTACAGGGGTGCACCACCACTCCTGGCTTTTGAGTATCAATTCTACATTACTGAAAAGTGCATCTCTCTCTCTCTCTTTCTCTCTCTCTCTCTCTCTCTCTCTCTCTCTCTCTCTCTCTCTCTTTATATATATATATAAAATATTCCAAGTACATATGCACATTGCATAAGAATTGTATTGGAGTAACTGGCATAGCAACCACCTCAGACCTTTGTCATTGCTTCATCTCAAGAAAGTTGACAATGCTTCCTAATAGCTTTTTGGTTACTGGGAGGCCCAGGATCCATACACCTCCACCTTAACAACCTGCCACACAGTTCTGTAGCTTATAGCTCATCAAGTTTAACTATAGTCAAAAATTAATCCTTCCATTTCTTGGAGATATTGACTCATTTGTAACTTGTTATTTCCAGAAAAGTGCATTTCAAAAATAAACACAGAAAAAATAAAGATAATAAACATAAAGATTCTTTAAAACAAACTAATTCTCCCACGTGACTCAATGTGAACACTCCAAAAAACTGTAACCCAGAATTGTTTATGTGAGCCCAGTAGGATACTAGAAATTAGGTATAAAATACACAAGGCATTCTAAGCGCATGGAATACACACACATTTATATTTATGCTGGTTCCTTTATAAATTATTTTTAAGCACAGGTAGAACAAATGTTGAGGGGAAAAGAAGAGAACAAAAAAAGAAACAAAGGGAAAGAAAGAAAAGAAGAGGGGGCCAGAGAGATAGCTCATTAGAACAAGTGCTTACCTGGCAAGCGCAGAGTTCTGAGTTCAATCCCCGGTACTGCAAAAAAGAAAAAGAAAAGAAATAAAAGGAAAAAGAAAGAACTTTGGTGAACAATTGTGTCCTTTTCTTAGACATATGGTTTAGTCTGAATGCTAAAATTGAAATAAGAAGAATGATGTAATCAGTATTTAAGATTACATATAAGGAATATTCATTAGTCTCTTATTAGTAGAACACATTATTTTATTAAGCTCTGTAAAAAATGTCTTCAGTTGGCCAGTTGGATAATCCATAGGAATAGGAAAAGAAGTAGAATGATAACCACGGTATTACTATAGAAAAGATCTTTATAGAAAAGTTCTATTTTTCACAGTAGATAAAGAATGAAATTACGACAAAAGTTAGATCTTTACTCCTCTTGATGAAAAGCCAACATTGTGAGATAGTGCTATTCAATAGTACTTTATGAAGTGATAGAATTTTTCTAAGTCATTCAAGCAAGGGATTAAAATGTATCTAGCCCAAAACAGAAACTAAATGTTTATTTTAATACACTTTAATGCCTTTATGGGTAACAAAAGATAAAGCTCAAAAGAAGCGCAGGAAGTTCTCTATATTTAATGGCCCAATCATTTGAAAAAACTATTTCATAGGCTAAAATTATCATTAATAATTGCAAAATCTAGAGAAAAATTACCTGTCATATACTTTCAGAATTCTTTCAAAACAGATATGAACAATGATAGAAGAAAAAAGTAAAAAGAGCTTTTCTTGTTAATACTGTAAGTCAAATCGATTTCTAGTTACATGATAACTTTTCCAAGTTTTCAAACTCCACCACAATTCAAAGATTAAAGGTATATTAAGATTTTCCAAGAAAAGATAAAATCTAGGCAGCTGGGAGGAACCCAGTTTGTTTGTGACTGTCTTCTGAACCCAACCCCATGGTTTATTTGACCTTAACATAATTTCTCATTATTGACCAACACTGAATGGCCTGTTGTTAAATTAATATAATTTGTGCATTAGTAGGTTTTCTTCCTCCCCAAGATTTCTGTAACTTCATGCGTCACTGGAGCCTCTTGGATGACAGTAAAACAAAAAATCTGGTTAGAGCTCTTCAAATACTGTAATTTTTTTTTATTGCTGAGGCAGGTCATAAGGGAGAAACTTCACAGGTTTTGTACTTTCTATAAAATAGGGATAAAACCTCTATTGTGAAATTAAACTAATGAACTAAAACCTTCTTCAGTTTCTTCAGCCCCAAGTGAGGATGTCTACTATGCCTTGGCCTAACAGAGTGCGAAGTTCTCATTAACAGACCTTGCCTGTGTGGAGCAGAGCCAGTGTTCACATGTAAGTTGAGGAGGCAGTGCAACAGAGAATACCCACTTCTTATACTTCACATTTCTAAGACTTGAGGAAAGCTTCCAAAGGGGGCCAAGAGTGGAATTTTTATGGTGGGCCAAGAGTAGAATAATTATGAGGGACAAAGAGGGGTTTTTTGCCAGTTGTACCTGTTACATAGTTTTATAAATACTAATAATATGTACTGGCAATTATAGATCATAAATTAACAGTTGAAAATATTCTAAATATTTTTCATTGAGTAGCTCTGCACAACTAGTATTATGATTTCTCACTCTGCAACATGAAGAGTGCTACATGGCTATGCCATAGCTCTCAGTCAGTGGAAGTAACCTGCCATCATTATCAGGGTTCACGTCTAGGTGACTGCAGAGTGCCAAGACTGGGAGTCTGAGGCAGGTTCCGTAGTGTTGCCCCAGCTAGCTCCTAAGCCATCGATCTGTGTAGGTTCTGACGCGGTGGTCACTCTGTTCCTATGGCTTCTTCACCCCAGCAGTTGCTTCACTAAGTCCTTTATGCTAGTCAGCTTGCACCTCGAGAATGTGCATGGCTATGCATAGTCCTCTATGCCTGTATCAAGCCCACTGCACAATTCACTCCTGGAGGCCCCGCCACCTACAAGGCTCCCTTGTCCACTCAAGTACACAAAGCCACCAGATATCTTTTTCAAGTTCCTGTGGCTCTAACTAGGTCTGGAGGCCCTAGACTCCTCTCTCCAGGACCTGCTGAAGTGTCTTCTTGAGACACTTCCCTTCTTTATTGCCTCCCACTCTTCAGCCTAAAGAATTGCTTTTTGGTTTGGAAACAAAACTCCCCTTTCAAATTGTTAAGCTTTCAGACTTTTGCTCAAGTCTCCAATTTCTGCTGCTTTAGGCTTTGGGAAACTAAAGTTTCAAAACATGTTTGCTCTGTAACATCCTCAAAAATAAGAAATATAAATAATTTTACTCTTCGGATTTGTGCTTCAGGTAGTACCAGACAGAGGAAAGAGGAAGATATTAAATATCTTATGAAATACCAGAAGGGGAAACAGTGGTTAATATTTTTGTAAAAGCTGAGCTATTTCCACCTACAAAGAGGAAATGGTGGAGGATATCTGATGCTACTACACTCAGATACCCACAACAGATGAGGCCAAGGCGGAGGGGGCAGGAGCCTTCCTTTGTCATGGACTCTGAGCATCACCTGATGACCTGTTTTTCATGGAACATTACTGTGCAGTGAGAAAGCACCGTTTCCTCAGATTCAGGTCAGGAATACTACAAGAAGAAATTCTTAAGTGAAATGATGTCTCTTGTGCTCGCTTCATCAGCACATATACTAAAATTGGAACAATACAAAGAAGATTAGCATGGCCCCTGCACAAGGATGACATGCAAATTCGTGAATCAAAAGAATAGAACTAGAAATCCCATTCAAACCGGCTATCCCCCTACTGGGAATTTTCCCAAAGGAACTGAAAACATTGTATCATTATGTGTACCTATGTTTATAGCAGCACAATGTGTGATAGCAAAATCTTGGAAACAACCAAAATGTTCATCACATGAGGAATGGTTGAAAAAGATGTGGTATTTCTATATAATGGAGTATTACTCAGCTACTAAGAATGATAAGTTTGAAGCATTTATATTGAAGTGGATGCCACTTGAACATATACTCATAAGTGAAATAAACCAGACACACATGTGTAAATATTGTATAGTCTCCCTAGTATAAGAAGCGAAAGGCAGAAATACAAATGGAAACGTACAACAACAACTAAAATCAATTGAGTCAGATAAGGCAAAGTGAATGGCATATGTTGCAGGATACTAATCAGCCTTTCTTCTGGATGGTTAACAACCTAAGTTCACAGATCAAAGTTGGAGAAATAGAAGAGCCACAAGGCCAGCCAACATTTTGGCCCTAGCCTTTCAAGGTCAGTGAAGACTCAAGGCATAGGAGAACCTGTACTGCAGCATCATGAAACTCAGTTGAGCTCCAAATTCTCTGAACAAGAAGATTATGGAGCCACAGAGGAAAGAGACCAAAGTTCTATAGTATGCCTGGGGAGAGTGACATGGAGAGAAAACTTACTCTCAGGCTGTCACAGAGAGCAAACTGGTCAAGCATTGGTCGTGACTCATCCACATGGATGACACAGACAAAGGATCTACAGAATAAGGTACAGGACTACAAGATAAACCCTGAGGGGACTTCACTGACCTCATAAGAAACATAAAGTACATATGTTGGTATATAAGTCTTGCTCTATCTAGGTCTTAACCATCCAACAGAAAAGTATAAAAATGAGGTATACACCACAGGGCCATAATAATAAGTTGAGCTATGAATGACTATGGTCAATAACTTCTTCGGATAACTCACTATTGTTGTGGAATGCTGGACTGTGTTGGATTGTGTTGTCGAGTTCAAGCACCTAAGTTAGTTGAATGACAAAGGAGTGCACATCTCTGACAGGTATAGACAAAGGAAGGGTATAAAAAGGAAGAATGAGGATGTGTGTGTATAGACAGTACAGTTGGGATAGATAATGCTGTGCTTCTACATAATTCTATGAGAGGCAAGTTTTGCACTAATGGTGGTTGGACAGGATATTATGTCAGCTTCTAGTAGTATGAACAACCACTAGGAAAATGACAAGGTAGAAAGTATTAATTATTGAATCTTTGATGTAATTCAGGTATAAAAAATACGATACACAAGGAGCTATACTCTATTTACTGATAAGAGGCATACGGTATAATAATGCCTGTAAATATAATATCATGTATGCACCTTCTATGATACCAAAACATTATGCAAACAGTTTGCAATGTATTAATTTATCAAATCCATCTTGTCAAAGTATCTTAAAACTGTCTCATTGATATTTGTAGTTCAATAAAACAAAAATAAAAATTAAAAAAAAGTAGTGATGTCTCTTCAGGGCAGATCAACTTGGGTCTTGCTTTCCATTCCATGGACACCAGTAAAGAATCTTTGACGTTTTCAAACAATAACCTATTTGAAATTTTGTTTTTAAAATATGTGTTTTCTCTCTGACTTACCTAGGGTAAAGCTTGGGAGGAAATTAAACTAATTTCATACATACAAAGGCATGCAAATGCGTCACTTCCTTCTATGTTCCGTCTAGTCCTCCTCAGGACTTTCACTTTGCAATGATTTGGGGGCAATGCATGCAAGGATATGCCAGGGTGACTGTTTAGCATGCTCGAAACCTTGGATTTGAGCCCTGGGAGACCTCAAATAGCAACTTTCCAATTATATTTACTATTGTTGTCTTCTACCATAGTGTGGTTATTTGAAAAAATATTTGAAAACCAAATGCAAAACTTTCCACTGTTATCCACTGTGATTTTACTGAGTACTTTCACTCCATGCTTATACATGAAATAAAATTTTTACCATTTTCAGATCTTATTCTCAATTATTTTTCATAAATATCAAGGGTAATTTAACAAGAACATTAGCTATTATAAATAAGACACACACATACTATATGTTATATGATTAATTCAAATATTAAAAATATATATTGATGCTTACTATTCATTTTTTAATTAAATAGTCCATCAAGACTGTTTCATACACGTGTGATGTCAGAATTCCAGACTCCAAAATATATCATGCTTTATCCAGTAGCACATATTCTTGTGCCCTAAGAAATGAGGAGAGTAAACACAATGTAAATGCATCTACAAACAACCAGGAACTTTAATTCACTCTCCTACTTCTGAAATACACCCACGTTCCCGAAGTGTTTCCAGCACGGTAAAGATATTTTGGTGCATGATCATCTTGCACTGTGACTTGAAGATTTTGCTCAGCTGATCGCTGGGCAAATGCACATGCTGCAGTTTATTTGCTTTGGAAATTATTCCAGAGTGAAGAGTGACCTCCGGAATAAGGCCTTCTAGCCGCACATAATATTTTCCCCAGAAGTGCCTATAAAGTCTACTAAAATAAGAAAGTGCTCATTATTTTTGATAAACAGTGACGACTGGAAATTCATATTTCATTTTAGTACCAGAAGTGTGGAGCTGAGATACAGTAGCACACGTTTTCTGCACAGCATAACGGCCTATTATTTTATGAATTACTATTTACTTTGTGTCTGTAGCTTAACCCTGAGTAAATTCTACCTTTCTTCTTATGGTAGCTAAGTGGAGGAAAAAAAATTACCTCAAGCCCTACCAAGTGTCACAGCTGCCTTAAAATATTGGTATTTAAAGGAGGTATAATACCAATCAGTCTGAAGCGATTAAGAGTTCTGAATGAGGATATACAGGCCTGTGTAATGTAGTTTGTGACAGAAATCTTAAATTAGTACAGCACTATGAACGGTGTAACTTTCCTGCAGACTACAAGAAAAAAAGTGTTGTCAAACCTTTAACTTGTTGTGATGGCACTTAGTATTGTTCTAATAAAGAGGCAAAGAGTATACGAGTTTCTCCAATTCTGAATTTTTTTTTCCTCTGGTAAGAACTTTGAAGTTTTTAAAGCTTTGTTCTCTTCCTCTCTGCCAGGCCAATAAAAAGAATTATTATTACTACCACATTTGTGTCTCTTGGATTTTATTTTTGGCTAATGCGAGCACTTTTACAACATGATCTTGGTTGAAGGAGCAATTAGAATTAAGGAGCCTTATCCAACAATTACGGCACTTATTGCAATTATCATAGTAACAGAGTAAGTTGACGACTTACTGAGTTACTCAGTGCTACATTTTTATTTTCCTTTTAAAGTTATCAAAAGCCTGATACTGCAGGTTCGTAATGACTTTGTGGAAGCCAGATTGGAAGTCTGAACTCTCGTCTGCCACACTGTTAGCCATCAAAGGAGGCCTGTCCCACCAAGCTCTCTTATTTTCACAACAGGATATCTGGTTTCTTTTATGAGGATACAGCTATGTTAATTTGGTTTAGTGGTTTGTTGGAGGTAAGCAGGCTTTTCACAGCACAAACACCAAAATCCCCTTAAAGCAGTTCCTTGTTAATAGCTTGGGTCTGATTGGCAGATTTGCATTGTAAAGTGTGATTTGGTTGGATAAATATGTTTAGTCTAGTAAGCACTTTAGTGATGGAGTGTCTGTTAATGGATAGAGGTGGATTATGGTGAAACCTCTACAGACTGTCATTGGGCACTTAGCATCATGAGATGTCAAGGGCAGTGGAAAACAAACTGACACTACAGAACAGCTGAGGAACTATAAAATGTCCAAAATATTCAGCACTCGTTTTGGAGTGTAAGCTTCAAATATTAATTTCAATATGGAAGAAAGATTAGCAAATTAAATGGTAGGGCTTTTGTTTAATGTGCTTGGTACAGGGTCTCACTACGCAGCTCTGACTCATAGTGATCCTCCTGTTCTCAGCCTCCCCATTTTGGGGATTACAGGTGTGCACCACCATGCTCAGACTCCGTCAACCACTCAGCACACTGGGGGCAGGGTGTGGGGCTTTTATACCCTACCTTACAAAATGAGGAGTTCTTAAACAGACCGAAAAGCTTGACATCTTTTACTGGAGTTAAGTCAGGCAGAGAGAACATACAGAAAGTTCAGGAAAGTTAATTAATATCTAAGAACTAATCCAACCCCATCTAAAATCTTCGCATTAAAAAAAAAAATACTATAAGCAGAGCAGGACTCAAAGACAGGGAGTAAAAAGACATCAGAGTTACTGCTAAAGAATGTTGACGTGTCTGCTCATATGTACACATGCATGCACTTAGTACTGTATTTTACACATTTTTGAAAAAATACACTGTTGAAAGGATTAAGGATACTAATTTCCTCCCTCCTTCCTATCGCCAAGCATCTGGAAATGAAAACTTTTCCATTTCTTCTTTTTGAAAAAGAGTACTGGAGTTCTTCATGAAAGCTTCCAGAAAACGTCACTTCTTTTTTCTTCTCAGGTGAACATGCAGAGGTATTTTTATGAGGTGAAAATATCAGCTTACTTCAAGGATCTAAATGCTATTTTAATATCCCAGGCTCTGGGAGGATGCTGGATCTGTGTGCCTAGCCAGTCACAAAACACTGGAGACTTCAGGAACAATTACATTGCTGTATATTGGCTTTCCAACTAAAGATAGACACATCACAGCCATCTTTCTTCAAGACACTCTCAGATTCTGCTTCACCACCTTTTTGAATCACCATATTTTTATGGCTCACCATTTATTAAACTAGTATGAATGTCTTAGTATTTCTCTCAGTATCAGCACCCAAGGGCTTGGAGTTTCAACTGGCCATTCATTTCCCTTGAACCTCTGGTTTTTACTGAGGTAGCATCAGGAAAAGTAGAAGCCATGAACAATATTCTATGAAACTGAAGTAAAACTAATTTGGTGTGGTAGTACACCTCTGTATTCCTAGCACATGGGAGGCTGAGGCAGGAGGAGCACCCTGAGTTTGAGGCCACAAACACTACATGACAAAACCCTGTCTCAAACAATTACTCAATCAATCAACTAAGTTTTCTAATAACAACATAAGGCATTTCCAGAATTCTACTGTCAATTTATTTAATACATGAGAAGGCAGTTTTGGTAACTTTGATCATAGTATTTTACAGGAAAGAGGGTGAAACCAGGCAGGTAGTAGAGAAGGGCATGATGGGATGGATATCCACCCATGCTCATTCTGTAGACAAAGGGACTGATCTCTGAAAGACAGCCTGAGCATTCATCTGAGATAGCCAGGCAGAAACAGACCCACTACAACAGTTTGTTACATTTTTGCATCTCACTAAATTTATCAGTTTGTACTAAAATTTCCTGTTCTCGGGTCAGGGAGATAGCTCAGAGGCCTAGGCGTCTGCCTGGTAAGCACAATGTTCTGAGTTCAATTCCCAGTACCACCGAACAAAAAAATAATAATTTGGTTACAAAAAAATGGTATTATCTTTAGGGCTGGGCATACACAGCTCAGTGGATTAAAGGGCCTGCTTAGGCAGAAGCAGGGGCTGGGATTCGATCTCTGACACCACATGCCATGCTAGCCCTGCCCCTGGGGCATACTGAGATGGCGACTGAGACTGGGCATTGTAGGCCACACCTGTAATCCCAGTGCTTTGGAGGCTGAAAACAGGAGGATCACGACAAGTCCGATCTGTGCAATGAGATCCTGTAGACCCTGTACTAAATACATAATAAAAAAAACCTTTAAAATTTCATGTTCTGTTTTGAACATTTGTGAATCCAATTTATTCTTTGGAAATTCCAGTTCATTCCTCATCTGGGTAAAGGCATGCACGCACTCATTTGCTCACTCAACAAGAACCTGTGGAACATCTATCATGCACAGCACCTGGGGATTACAGCAGCACATGTGTACAGAAAAGATTTTTGCCCACATGGACTTACTTTTTAATTGAAGAGAGAGAGAGAAAAAAAGGGGAAAAGTAAATATAATTTTTTAAGATTTGTGAAAACAAACCAATGAGCAAACCAGCTGCCACTCCCTGGTCTCTGTGCATGCTGTAGTCCAGCGATACAGTATTCTCTGACTCATACCATCTCTAATTCATCTTCTCCACCTTTACATTGGGTTCCTAACAGCTACCAGCCCATTCATTTTCAAGGCCTGCAGGGTCTCACCCTGCATGAGGCTTCCTTATAGCCCTTCAGCTTCCTGCTTAATATGTTCCCTGACATAAAGCCACCTCACCTCATGTCAACCCTTCTAAAGTGCCAACTAAATGTCACTTCTTTGTCCCCTCTTGCAAGAACACACATTCCTTTCTTTTATCTATCTTTCTAAATCCAATCCTTTTAAGACCCAACAATTTCATATATGGTATTATCTTCCTTCCATTAAACACTCAATATACATGGATATCCTCCTAGGTTGATCATTCACAGCAAAATAAAATAAAGAAAGAAAATAAATTAATCTGAGCCTTCTGCTTTCAGGTATTAGAGATAAATATTATTCCAACACAGACAAAGTAAAAGACTAGAGTCTGGTGAGGCTATTGCCACTAATTTATTACACAGACTTGGACAGATCATAATCTCTGTGGGTGCTGGTTTGATGCATGGTGTTGATAGAAATCAACATGACAAAGTCAGTACTAATGCACTGCTATTAATAAAATTGTACAGCTAAACATATATAGGCCCCAGGCCCAGGTTTTTAAGTAGCACCAGTTTCTATATTGTTATACCATAAAATATTTCTATTTTGAATACCTCTCCCACTAAATACAGATATACAATCCTGAAATATAATTATTTTAAGGTCTTTCCACCATGGGCTTCCAGAACACTGAGGGCTTGTTTGTGTGGGGAAGGGGAGGGGGAGAAGACACAGCACCCGTGACTTGTTTCTCATTTGCTGTACCCTTCTGAGATACTCTATTCTCCCACTTTTCTAGTTCCTTCTTCACACAGATCACAGACATTTGCACAATAACAGCTGGTATCTTCTATTGGGTGGAGATGAAAGGTGGAGCTCTTATCACACCTCTCTGTGCCACAGGAAAACAAGTACATGGTTCTTCTTCCTTTATCCAGGATACCCTGGTGGGGGCCAGACCTGTTGTGTTGCCGTAGGATCCTACTGGCTGCAGAATGTGTCTTGGTACCTCCAGTTTTGATGTTGCCTCATAATCCTACCAAATTTAGTCTTGGTGGGAGCACTCATGTCCATTCAATTCTCTCTTCTTTCTCTCTCATAGAATTTTTAGTTAGTCAAAGATATAACTATATGGAGCCAGGCATGGTGGCGCAGGCCTATAATCCCAGCACTCGGGAGGCTGAGACAGGAGGATTGTTGTGAGTTCGAGACCAGCCTGAGCTACAAAGTGAGCTTAAGGCCAGCCTGAACTGCATAGTGAGACCGTGTCTCAAAAAGACAAAAAAAAGATATAACTATATCTGATAAATCATGTTTCATCATGAAAACACATCAGTTAAGGCATCAAAATATTGTTTAATGACAAACCAAAGTGCTGCTTATATCAGCTACAGTTTGCACATGACCTACTGAAATGTCAACTTAAGCATATGATGTTAACACTTGATGTTAACACTGTGCAGTTGACACAAGTTCTCCAACTCTGCTCTTCTGCCCTATATCATCTTGGACCAGCCAAGTACCAATTCCTACTCTTATTACCATTGGCTGCTACCAGGAACAAAAAGACAAATAAGCAAGCCTTGAATGGTATTTTGCCTATATTTGATCTCAGATTCACAGCCAAAACAAGAGTGTACGACAAGGCTTATGCAGAGAAGGTGTGCGCTGTCCAGTAAAATGATGCACACATAGGAAAGAGCAATGGTTCTATAGTTGGACAGACACTGCTGATCATTTTCACTTCGTAAATTAGCTGTGTTCATTTTGCATCATGGCATAAAAATTTTAAAGAGTTAGCAACCTAAAATGCTCATTATCTTTCAGTGCTATAGGTCGGTAGTCTGGGCATGGTACGATTAGGTTCTGTGCTCAGAACCTCACAAGACTGGAATCAGGATGTCACCAGAAGTACTTTCCAATCTGAAACTCCAGGTCTTCTTCCAGGTTCACTCAAGTTGCTGGCAGTGTTTGGCTCCCTGTGGCTTGTTGGAAGGCCTTGGGCTTTTGTCTGCTTGTTGGTTTTCTTTTTTGCTAGCTATTACATGGGGAAGGTCTCCACATCTGGACATTGCCCTCACTCTTGGCCAGGTACACCTCTGTCGGCCCTGTCTCCTTCTCTCACAGGCCGTTCTTCTGAAGGGCACATCCTTTCTAAGGGCTTGAGCAATGAGAGATGTCAGCTTCTTTTATAATTTATTTGACATCAACTGCTTAGGGGATCTTAACATATGTGCAAAGTCTTTTTCATGACACAATGGACTATCACTGTGGAAGCTATGGTCCGTATTTACACACAACTCCTGTCCTCGCTGGAGGGGAGAACACTGCATGGGATGCTAACCCACAGCTACTTGTGAACCTGAACTTCTTTTTATCTCTCTCCTTGTTTCCTTAACAATACAATGGGGATAATAATGGTACCTACATTAATGGTTACTGAAAATATTTGATGTATACTGCACAATCCTGTACATTTGGATCAAAAAAGAAGTATCAACATTAGTGATTACTGTTAATTACATCTACAAAGAAAAACCTTCTCTTTTTTAGAGTACCATTTTGTTCTTAACTTTGAAAATATTTTAAAGAGAATAAAAATAATATCATTAGAAATAATGTATAATTTCACTAAATAAATGATAGAAATTCAATAATGTTTGTTACGTTGCATATTATTGTCTTCAAATTATTCAGTTTACTAGATATATGCATGCAAAATTGGCCAAAAAGTTATTTAAAAAATTAAAAAGGAGAGAGAAAAGGTTAAGCATTGTCTGCTCCTTTCAGTGGAGAAGCAGAAATCAGTGGTACAGTTATCCAAGCTATCCTGTGTATGTACAAATATATATCTTTCTTCCCTTCTTTGTTTCTTTCTTTGCTCCTTTCCCTCATCCCCATTGTGACTTCCCTTTGAACAGTTTCCTTCTTTTCATAATATCTACAGTACCTTTCAGACTTTCTTATATTAATGATACAAACACTAATGGGCCACAATTATACAGTCCCCGAGAAGACCTGTAGGCTCAATGAACACAACTGAAATCTCATCACTTTAATATAGGGAAGAATAGCATGTCAATAAACCAGATGCCTTCATTTGTACACCCTAGAAGTTCAGTTTCTATTATGTACTGATAATCTGGGCCTAACCCAAATTTAATCTTAATTTGTTTAATCCATGATAAAACATTTATTTTATGGTGACATTACCATACCATACATGCATATGATGGGCTTTGGTCATCTGTGAGGACTCTTTTCAAAAAGACTATGTTCATCATGGTTTTTAAAAAGATTTCATAAGCACCAGGTTTAGTTATTAAGGTTCTTTTCCCCCTGACTTTCACTATGAATACATTTGAACAGAAAGTTAATGTGGTACAAAGTCAGAAATAACCAAAGGTATTTATCTAATCATAGATTTTTTTTACTATCTACTTTTTGTAAATTCTAATCACATAAGACAGCCAGACCACTTTAAAATATTTTCATTCAATATTGCTTAAAATGCAAAATTCAAAATGTAGCTATTCTTCTAAAATTTAACAGCCAATTTACAATCACATAAATTCACATCAAAAAATAATTAGTTAGAAAACTAATGCTAAAAAAGAAAAAGAAAACTAATGTTTTACATAAAATCTCCAAGTGCCAAATCCTAAATTTATAAAATGGAAACCCTAAGAATAGTATATTATCAGTGTCTGATTATATGAAAACTTGTACTCTGGAACTTTTCATATGAGGTCAGTATACAGTTTGGTTCAGGGTCTCACTACACAGCTCAGACTTGCAGCGATCCTCCTGTTTTCAGCCTCCCCAGCGCTAGTATTATAGGTGTGCACCGCCGTGTCCTGACTCGGTTGCCCGAGGGCAGGGCCAGCATGGCAGGTGGCGTGGGGGATGGAACCCCAGCCCCTGTGCTTGCCTAAGCAGGTGCTTAGTCTGCTGAGCTATCCCACCGGCCTAACATCTAAACGGAATTTTTGACTAGTCTTAGATGCAAGCAAAATATACTTGTCCTTCAAAACTTTTTAAAATAATGAGCTCTTCTGAGACCATAACTTGACTGAAAATTCAGCAAAAGAAGCGTAGTTGATGATGTAGCTGGAAAAAGTACAGTTTGGGTACAAACTAGCACTTTCACTGTTATGTGTCAACATTTAATATCCTTTCTCAAAAGATAAAAAAATCAGCAAAAGGAAGATAGGAAGACATCAAGTTATCATTATTTGCAAAAAATATGATCCTCTACAAAGACCGAAATATTCTCCCTAAAATCTCTGACAATTAATAGTCAGATTCAGGGATGGCCGGGTAGCTCAGTGGACTAAAGCACCTGCTTAGGCAGGCGCAGGAACCCTGGCTCAATCCCCTGCGTGCTGTGCCTGCCCCACCCTCAGGGCTCTGAAAGGGTGACTGACACTGGGCGTGTTGGCACGTACCTCTGATCCCCTCACTTGGGAGGCTGAAAGCAGGAGGATCACTGCAAGTCTGATCTGGGTACTGAGACCCTGTACTAAATACGCTTTAAAAAGTAGGCAAGTTCAGCAATGTAGCAGGAAAACCAACATATAACAATCAATAGTGCTCCTTTACCTTAATAGTGAACTTTCTGAGAAAGAAATTAGGAAGCTAGTACCATTTACAATGCCATGAAGAAAAATTAAGTATTTAGGTATTAACTTAACAAAGGAAGTGAAAGACTACAATGAAAACTATAATACTCTAAAAAAGGAATCAAGAGAATCTCATCAGCCTCCTGTCCCTAGAGAAGTAGAAACAATACAGTCAGAATGACCACACTTCCATAACTGATATAGACTTAGTGTAATCCCAATAAAAATACCAGCAACATTCCTCATAGAAAAATACCATTTAAATTCATATGGGAAAGAGAGAGTTGCAGAATAGCAAAAATAATGCTACACAAGAAGAGTAAAGCAGGGGGCATCACAATCTTGGATGTGGAATTATACTGCACACCTACAGTGATGGTGCTGCGCAGAACCAGATACGTGGACAATGTAACAGAATAGAGGTTGCAGAAACAACCCCAAGAATATACAGCTATTTGGTCTATGACAGAGGGACCAAAAGCACAGTAGAGGAAAGATAGCCACGTTAACGAGTGGTGCTGGGAAAACTGCTATTCAAATATAAAACACTGAATCTAGACATCTATCACAATGTGCTAAACTAAAATCAAAATCGATCAAAGATCTGAATGTACTAAAGCACTTAATCTTCCAGAAGATGAGACAGGTAAATCTTTTAAACGGGGCCAGGGAGATGGCTCAGTGGAATAAGCACTTCCCTGGCAAGAGCAAGGTCCTGAGTTCAATCCCCAGTTCTACAAAAAAAAAAAAAAAAACTTTTAAAGGCATCTGGCCATTAGTGAAATTCAAATTAAAATATCAGCAAGATTCCATCTTAATTCCAGAAAGAATAGCTTATCACCAAGAAATCAAATGCTGGCAAGAATGAAGAGGAAAGGGGAACTGTATGTTCTTGAAGAAAATGTAAACTAGTACAACCGTTATGGAAATCAGTACAGAGAAGTCTCAAAAAACCAAAGTAGAAATTCCATTTGATCTAGGTCCTCCCCTTTTGGGTATCTTCCTAAAAGACAAAGACATCGTGGTACATATGGTGTGTGGATACACATGTTTGTAACAGTAGAATTTAGCTCATAATAACTAAATCTGGGTAGTAGCCTATATATCTAAAAACACTTCAAAGAATAAAGAAAGTTAGGTATTTATACACGATGAGTACTACTCTACCATAAAGGATAAACCTTAGTCACTTGTAAGAAAATAGATTCACCATAAGGTCAAGATCTTAAGTGAAATAAATCAGACACATAACCTTAAATATCACATGGTTTCTCTTGGCTGAGCAACCCAAAATATAAATATAGAGAAAAATAAAAATAAAGTAAAATAGAGTAGTGAGATGGATTTTTTTCCAAATAAAAAAAGATCAAGACACAGAGGAAGAAAGAGGAGGGAAAGGGGGTTTGAGATGTTATGTACACATATAAACTCCAACAATAAATGTGATCATTATGTAATGAAAATATCTGCTCTAAAACTTAAAACAAAAAGGAGCAATATAACACAGATAATGTTTCTCTATCTACTTTTAAAAAGTTAAAACAAATTACATACAGTTAATCAAAGGTAACTCCAAATGTTGTTACACCATTGTGCATAAAAAAGAAAAGCAAATTAAGAATTATCTAGAAACAGTTTGACATGCACAGCTCATATATAAATGAGACAGTGCTAAATTGCCTTAATGCCGTAATGAAAACTAAGTGTGATACCTTGTACTCAATATGCTCTCAACTATCTTGACTCAAATATTTTCTGATTTTTACTTCAGTCAGTATCTTTCCATGAAACGTGTAAAGATCTATAATAGAAACTGTAAGTGAAATTGTAACCGTAGCTAAGTATGTCTGTTGTCTTATCTTTCTATCAGGCGTTTATCACTGAATCATACAAAAGTTTGTATCTGTAATTGAAACATAGTGATTAGTGACTCTATAAATAAAACTTCAAACCTCACAGAACAGTATCTGTGCCGTGATTTTTGTAAACTTCTGTCATGCACATATGACACACAGGTTTTATGTGTTTAATTTCTTAAACCTAGAGCATTACATTTACGAAATATTCTTCTGCCTCAACTGTATTTTTAAAATTCTATGTCTTTCCTCAACTGTTTCCTGGAAAAGAAAAAAAAATACATTAATATTACTGCTATAAACATTTTACATCCAAAAAATTCTGCTAAATGGAAAAAGATGTGGTTTTAATCACATGTGTGGAAAAACACACAATGGGGCTAGATTTTTGTGAGGGAAAAATAGAATAGGTTGAAGTAAGATAGGTAGGTGCTTTGTTCGTGGCCCAAGTCCTGTCTAAAGGGAACGCTAAACACAAAGCCTGTTCTACGTATCTGGAGGAAGCACCTGCGGGAGAGATATAGGCCTATTCTTACAAACAAAGAGCACCAACAAATCTGCTTCAGCATGAATATTAGATTTGCTGAGTCCTGCTGACATCACCCTGGGAGATAAACACATTAGGAAGAGTGTGCAGCTTGCTGTTGGAGGGCTTGCCAGAGAGATAAGTGAGCGGCGAGAGCAGGCGAGCACCGCGTCTACCTTGGCGATCTTGTGTGTGACTCGAGGCCGCAGCTTACTGAAGTGTCGTCTTCGACATCACTAGTCTAGAACAAGTGGATCAGCGTGAACTCTGAACCTTTGTTTCTTTAATAGCAAAGGACTAACAGCTGCTTGCATCTGGAAACTGTGAAAATTCTACACAGCTGTATAGTAGTAAATAAACTTCTACAAAATCCACACAATCTGCTGTTTGCTTTACATTCTTTGCCCCTTCTCTGGACTCATTAAGTTGAAGCCTCACATTTCATTATATTTTATCAGTTTGTTATTTCTTCAAGTTGAGAATTAAATTTAAAGCACCCCAAAACAAAATTCTGTTAACAGTTGTTCTTTCTCGTTCTGTATTAGAAGGCACGCGCTTACAGAGTTGAGCTACACAGGACAGTCTGCTTGTTCCTTCTGCAAAAGGCAGTAAATAGAGGTGGGGAGAGGAAATCCCAACACAGTAAGGCTGGAGAATATGATTTACCAGCCCTTGAGTGCTCGAGGCTACATTTTCATAAATACAAGTGATAAATTATCAATAAATCACTCTTTGGTTCACTATAATGCATAATGTTTATTGAAACCTAGTTCTAATAAATATGCATTGCCTTTTTCAGCCAAAGCGTAAGAAACAAAGATGACAAGAATTACAAACAGAAATGAAAAACGAAGAATAAGCCCCTGGCCAGAAAGGAACCTTTTTTCCAATCCAACCTGAGACCACTGAATTGTGGAAGAAATTTTTATAAATGTGCACTTGTTTGGAAATATCATTTAGTTCTCCTCTTTTTACCTGAAGAGCTTACCTAGCAAGGCAGTATGGACAATGCCTGACCATTGAAAGTTCTACTATTTTTTCTCATATATATATGTATGTATGTATATATATGGGAAAAATAAAGTAAGTTGAAGTAAGAGAGATTCTGTTGAAATTACAATAGCAGGAATTAAATGTCTTGGTGTTAAAATGTAACAATGTTGTCATTATTTTTAAGAAAAGGAGCTATAGTTTTCTTTTAAAGCATGTAATGTTTTTACTAAATATATGTAAATTTTCCCACTAAACATAAAGGGAGTAAGATAAGATTAACATTAAAAGTAGTTGACATTTCACCCTCAAAAGTTTGCATGCCCATCTCTTTTTTAAAATAATTTTATTGAGAAACAAATAGCTATGAGACAGCTTCAAAACTGATTAATAGGACAGTTTCAATAATTAATACATTGCATATCGTTGTCTTAGGGGTTATTCTCTACATAAGACAAAGGCATGATGATATCCTATCCACAGACACGATTAGAACAAATCTTTCTATTCATTGAATTAAGAGAAAGTAGCTGTATATCTACCCTGCTTTGAATATACAGATACAGAATGGTCATTCATCTGCATCCCCTTTTTTGTTTAGTTTTGTCAGAGGAGGGCATTCCATCGTCCTTTAAATATTGTAGGTGCGCATGCTCATCTCTTGATGGCCTTCCTTTACCTTGTGTGTGTTTGCAGAGTACGTCGCTTATACCCTTGTGAGGAGCTGGTGCATGGAGAAATCATGCCTCCCAGACGCTACTTTTATCCCTTTCCTCTCCGTCCCTTTCCCTCCCTCCGTGTCCTGATCTTCTACCCTTTGGAGAAAAATCTATCTCCCAGCTTCCTATTATCCATCTTTTTATTTTCCTTCTTTCTTCCTTCCTTCCTTCCTTCCTTTCTTTCTTTTTTTCTTTTCTTTCTTTTTTAACACTTGTGGTTTCTTATATAAGAAAAACTGGGATATTTAAACTTGTGTGTCTGATTCATTTCACTTAATGTTGTGGTCTTAAGGTGAGGAGAAGGAATGAAAACTGAGGCTGAAAAAGCACAGCTGTGCTGTGTGTGCCCGGGTTCCCGCCCAGGGAGGGGAAGGCTGCACACTGCACATGTATACAATAAATTAAAATAAAGAATGAATAAATAAATAAAAAGTTTACATACATAGTTTGGACTTTGCATGCATTTCTACAAGAGGAGAAAGAGGATCATTGCTTATTATTTATTATTGTTGTTATGTGTTATCATTTTGACATACTTTGATGCTTTTCTGATGTATTTTTATGTTCTAAAAGTGAAATGAAGAAGTGTTGCAGACTATGTTGTTATAATACCCTATAATTTTACAAACTCATTCAGCAGCTGGAAGCAATTGACATAGGGTAGCATTTGACATGAACAACACTTTAAGAAGTCAACTTGAATCTTAATTGAAATTCCCTATCTTTCTCGTTGGGTATATGACTCAGTTCTAATCTTTTGTCTCTGTTTTGAAAGCAAAGAGTGAACTATTATGATGTTCATGGGGTTCTTTGCTATTATAAAGTGGCAATATTTACCCTACAAAGAATGCTTTTAAAATCAACTCTGAAACATAACTCTGTGTTACTTATATAATAAATTACTGATATGTAATTGATATTCATAAAAATATATTTTTGTGGAAAAAAAGCATCAGAACCCTGACCTCATGTAAAAATGTTTTGTCTTTTGTATAACTCTTCAGCCTTTCTCCTATAGCTACTTATTTATATAACTGCTTCAAACTTTTTTATGCTTAGTTTTATGTACTTCTTTATATGTGATGCTACAGGTCTTATCTAAACTGTCTAGAAACTATTAAGTTAAAATAATTTAAAATGAGATTAAAGATAATTAACATGAGTTCATTATTTATCAGTAAGAACTAACACTCAATTAAAGTGTCAGTCTGCTCGCCTCAATGCTTGAGCCCTCTATACTCAGGAACTATATGAGGCAATTACTGCTATTATCTACACTTATCAGATGAGGCAAATGAAATAGAGGTTAAGTGACTTGGTCAAGACATGCTAGAGAGCAACAGTGTCAAACAAAGGCAAAGAGCTGTACCAGTTCCTCTCACTCGGTGTCCTGTGTGTCACCGAAGGTGCACATGTTCAATCGTATATTTAGAATTGAATTATATGCACTAAATGCAAATCATCTGTTTAAACAACTGACTCATTTTATAGCCATCTGATCCTAAGCTCATGTGTTTACAAATTTATATTTTTAATTTTATCATGTTGAGTAATTCAGTATTTCTGTAGTGCCTACTGACAGAAACACATGGAAGCAAAATAGAGAAGCATTACTGACCGCTGAAACGTCAAAGCACTTTGGGCACGAGCAGATCTGGAATTTCCAGCAGTGCAATTTACCAGCATGCTCTTTCTGTCTCTCACAACTGATTTCTTCCCTGCTGGCTTCGTTCTGAGGCCAGCTTTTTGTCTACTGGCAAGTGTAAGTTTAAACTGACTCTGCAGTGTTCATACATAACAAAAACAAACTTCTTGCTCAGTAGCTTGAGTAAAATGCCCAAAAGATAAGCCTCTTTATCCTTGCTGGGTCATATGCCAAATCCTCCACCATCACTCTGGCCAGAAAGAGAAAGTCCTTTGTGGTCCAGGCCTCAGTGCAGCCTGAGCTCTGGTCAGGCCAAGTCTGGGACTGGGCTGATTCTCTAAAGGAAAATCTGAGCATCACTACCAAAAAGAGGAAAATACCTGCGCAGGAAAAAAATCCACAGAGCTCCCAGGTGCAAAATCTCTTCAAATGATTTTTAGCTCATTAGAGAAATCTCTTTGGCATAAACACACACGTGGTACTGAGTCAGGTAGAGTTCAGCTGCAAAGAAGAAAATCTGGCAGAGCTGCTTCAAGCAGAAAAGGATTTATTACGGGGGTTTTAAGACATACATATTTCTCAAGGCAAACAAAGAGACAGAGTTTCTTCTAAGGTCATAGGAAATATGCTAAGAGAAGGTTAATCTTTTTAGTGTAAAAGGGTTGGTTTTTATGTAAATATTCCACACTGAGTTTGGAATTCTGCATTTCCTCTTTCTCCCCCTTCTAATGTGGCCAAATGATCTGGATTTGCCTTGGACTTTCAGGTTTTAAAACTTTTAGTCCTGGTCACCCTTCTCTGCCTGTGCCTTCTAGCAATGCCACTAAACATTAGCTATTAGCTTGAAGCAAAAATCCATAGGATGAAGGAGGGATGCGCGTAGGAGAACTGTGGGCAGAGCCCAACGCTTGACAGTGATAATGAGTACAGAGAAAAGGGGCCCAACGCTACGCATGCAGCGTCTTTGGAAGCCCTGCCTGAACCAAGGAGCAGGAATCCAGTGAAGCCTGAGCTAAGTCTAAGCATCCATGACCCACGGAATCTGTGTGTGTTGGAAGACTCAGCCAGAAGCAAACAGATGGACATGTTTTAATACCAGATTCCAACTATGTAGTTGCCATATTAGCAGAAGTATTTTGGGCTTAGATCCCGTTCCCTTGCAGTATAAAAAGAAAAGCAATCAATACACATACCTATATTTCCACAGTACAGTCATTTCTGATATTGACTACTAAACCTCCCATTTATAGAATACAATTAAAATACTTACTAAATGCCTTGCACTCACCCAGTCTTCAGTCCTCTCCTACAGGCATCCTATACAGGGGAACTCTGTCTCCCTCTCCTCACCCATGGAATTATGGGAGGCCAGAACAGTGCATGGGTTCCTCCTGGTTGCATCAAAAACTTTTTTCCAGGGAAGAGTCTGATGTACTTCATCAGAATAATTCAACAAGAAATAACTACAGTCACCTTTCATTCTGCCTATTAGAAACATGAGCTAAAAATCGATGTTTATATCCCCTCGTAGTTGACTCTTTGCTCGCTCCTCCAGTCCATTGTCTCTGAGTGTCCCTATTTATTTACAGTTAGCCACCAGGCTCTACTACAACTGACACATAGGTGACCACCAATCCCTTTCTCATTATGTGTCTTTGTCTTAAATGGTCTTAAGCTCCTCAATGTACTGAGCCCTAGAACCTAGTAAAATTCTACCTTTAGGCTCATGTAAATTATGTGTGGTCCTTTCTGCCCTCAAAAGTCCCCATGTAGACAAATATGAGACAGAAAAAAAGGCACTATATCTTGTTTTACCAAAAGGGGTTGTAAAACCCAGCATGTTGGAGTGGCTTGTCCAAGATCAAACTTCTGAGCAGTGGAAGAGCCATTCTCAATGAAGGTAGTCCTCACTTTAGTTGTAAAACTCTGCTTCTGTAGTCTGAGAGAGGCCTGGATATTACAACACCTAAAGAATCTTTCTAGAAGAAATTCAGTGTTATTACTTCCAATTATATGTGATGAAATAAGTTACTTTTCTCAAAGGTCTGTATATGAGAGGGATAACATTAATTTATAAATGGAAGCAAACTGATTTCACATAATTCATATTTCCAAAGCCCCAACAATATCATCTTGCAATATTATTGGCAATATTGCAATGATATTAACCCATTGTTATTAAAAATGGGCCACAAAGAGAATGAAAAGGGGACCATGTCAGAGAGTAGCCCAAAACTGAGGCAAAGATCACTCATCTTATGCTACAGAATGTTCTAGACATTTCCAGAGTCATGCCAGAAATGATTCTCTATTTAGCTCTATACAGCCTTGCTTTTCCCAATCATCCTCAAATGTACCAGGGCTTGGGGTGAAGTACAATTATATTTCTTCCCTGTTTCCATTTCCTTCCCAAAGATGCATAGATTTGTACAGGTCATCCTTACACTAAAGAATGACATTTGCCCTGCTCTCTGAATTTGGATTAGCAAACTGGTCCATCACTAACTGTATTTTAAGTAAAATCTTACCGTAATTCATATTCTGTAACAGACAACTAGAATCCCATTAGAAATAAACCCATTACTTTCTAAACAACACCTCACATAGGCATAAGCTAAAGCAAACTTCTTGAAAGAAGAGTCAAGTGTAAATTCCTAAATACTCTGAAGGAATGTCAAAACATTTTTTGCTGTTCTAAAAGTATTTCATATTTGGGGATTTGACAATGATGTCATGCCACTTTTTCTCAAAAACTCTTATTATTTGTGGCAAAGATGCATCAACTTTGATATCGTTACATATCTGTTAAGAAAATGTATGGAGAAAACACTTCTTTGCAGAAATGATGTAGTAGATTAGTTGAAATTAATCTCTGTGATGTAGGGTACAGCTGGTGTGAACAATATTCAACTCCTGCACTTCCTAGATGGTTGAGGTGATTGTGCCCTCTTCATAAAAGTGAACCACCACTTCAACTGCCTTCTAATCTTTTAATGTAGACTCATTCCCTTTTACCATGACTATATAGGAATTGAAATGAGAAAATAGAAAGGGTTGTCTCTTGGCCTTTATCTCTCTTTTTCCTTTCTTTTGAAATCATTTGCTTCTTTTTGTAGCCACTTATAAGAATTTAGATGTATTTTGGCTCTGACTAAGACTCTGAAGAAGAATAGGGGAATGAAGATCAGCAGGTCAATTCCAGTGCATGATCATGTTTTATTTCATACAAGATTGTTTAAAAAATTGAATGCATTGCCAACATTCCAAATTCAAGAACTTTGATATGAACTTCCAGGCTTCCAACATCTTCTAATGTTGGAAATGAAGGTCACCAATTCCTCCTGACCATTGGCTGGAGAAGAACAGCATGTCTAGCTTCACATGTCTCAAGTTGACCACAAAATTTACCATGTTTACATCTCCATATGTTGGTCTTGACTCATTTAACTTTTGAATTTGCTATTCATGGACCTAATAGTTTGCCAGAAAATACCAGTATGACAAAAATAGCTGCTAAACCTTGACAGTGTATCAGTGGTAAAAGTCACTGTCCCTCAATCATCTGAATGCAATCCTAGTTTCCCACTGCCATCCACAACACTCTGAGACTCCCCCATAATTCAGCAACTGAAAAGCAAATACTTCCCATAGCAGAAATCTCCCCACCCAGCTATGCTGGGCCTCTCTCATGATAATGGGGCCCAAGGCATAGCAGGTACAAAACATTTTGAATCTCACCCTGACAGTCTCTCTACTAAAGTATTTCGTCACTCTTTCTCAAGGAAGCTCGTCATTTCGAAAGTGCCACTTAGCAATATCGCATTTGAGCCTCTAGCTCTGCAGAGCCCATGGGGAAGATCTGGTCAACAGAGAAGAACATTTTTAGGAAGGAACTTATTCAAGGGATTCTCATCCACTGACAGCCAGGCTAACTCACTTCTGTTGCATTCATCTGTACACTAAGCAATCTGTATCTGAATATTTTAACCAGGCACTCTTCTCGAAATTTTTAGATTTTTCTCATATTGGATTGTGAGCCTAAGACAAAAGAAAAGTTGCTTTCATTTAGAACTTGAGAATGTTCAAAATGAATATGTGTGTGTGTGTGTGTGTGTGCGTGTGTGTGTTCATTGATTTATTCATTTCATAAATGTTTAACAGAATTTTCACTTGATTCCAATGATCTCAGCATTTTCATCTGATGGGTAATAACTTTTGGCATCAGACAGCACATGAGTTACCATGGCCCATTTCACATGCAAGTAAATGAAGGCTCAAGAAGGTGGACTATTTACTCCAAGTCTCCTAATCATCTGTATGACTATGACATCAAGTCCTCCTGGTCCCTAGTTCTGGCACAGCCTGAAGTTATCCCCCAGCATGCATTACAGTGCTTTTCATGTAAGGCAATGACTCGCGCCATGACACAGCTCAGGATATCTTTGTTCCTGGCTATTTATAGTTAGTGCACATGACAAAAAGATGCAGGTGAAAGTTTTCTGCATCATACTCATCAGACATTTACCCTTAAAACTTCATTTTCTATTTTGAAAAAGATTACATTAAACTGCATGCCTCCCTTTTTAGAGAAACAAAGCAAAGTTCTTTAATGTCTGGAACAATCACCTTTAACTCTGAATTCTGTACATTTCATATGCTCATTTTTGAATAGTTTATGTTAACCTCTAGGTTACATATTTTTAAAATTACTTGCTGTATTCTGTTTAATTTTTGGTCTAATTTTATCCTGAGCATACCATTTTTAGATCTGAACATTTAACTGTTTATATTAATATTATGTCTTTATCTCACTGACATTTTGCTACAATGAGTATTTAAAGAAGATCTCTCATACAAAGTTGTCTATGGAGAGTTACTATGAAGAGTTTTCTGTTTTCTACACAGTATCCTTCAGCTGAAAGTTTTAGTTATTTATGTTTTGACACTAACAGCTTTTTAAAAATGTAATAAAAAATATAAAATTTACTAAAGTCTTAAAATTATATCGCTATTTCCATAAGTAATAATAAGGACTTTTGACAGACATTTGAAAGTTTCCAACTTGAATATCTGCTGTTGATTTAGGATACATAAAAATGCATGAGGTTATTTGGCCTGAAAGATTATACTAAACAAAATCAGAATCCAAATGTGATTTTTAAGTACATCTCTTAATGTCCTTATTAAATTAAAGTACTAACCTCATTAATAAATGTCATTGAGAAACACTTGATACTAGTTTATAAAACATTCTCATATTTAAACAATCCTTAAAATAATAAACACCGATTCAGTAAATGCTGGATTTCTACTTCATTTTAAGAACATTACTGTAAAAAATAGTGAAATGGGCTTAGAGATAGTTGTTTAGTTGTTAGCCATACCAATGAATATTAAATATGGGACTCATGATTTTGTACATACAGCATTACTCCTTTGTATGACAAAACTTCCCATCTAACAGTGCAACAATCACTAACATCCCCCACTCCACTTATTTTGTGGGATGTTGAACAGGCCAAAAGTAAGGGAATGGAGAGTAAAACCAGAGATTATTACACCTATAAGTTCATTACTACACATCATTTACCAAAGAATGAGTACTCAATCATAGAGAATACTGTATAGGAGATTTAAGGTGAGTAAGATTAAAAAGTCTAGGAATGGTAGTGTTACAGAAATAAAAGTTAAGATAATCAATCTCACTTGCTTAAAACTTACTATGTCTTCAGCAACTTCCTGAGCATTTTATCTTGTATACCACCACCACTCCATTATGGAATACTTCTGAGCAAACCAAATTATATGGTGTTTTGGTCAAATAGAAAGTTCAGGTCAAATATTTGCTTGGTGCATCCTAGCCAGATATTCACTACTTAACAGAGACTTTTAGCAAGTTGGGTGCAGAAGCCAGTTCTCAAAAGGGATTTGTTTCCAAACCACTGAAGATTATCAAGAGCCACATGCAGGATTCTATTAACCATAGACATTTTAGGTGCTACTGCCACTAGGTCTGACAAAACATACAGCCCAAGTATCATGGTACGCTGCTTGAACCTGCTGAAGAGCTTTTTTTAATGGGGTCTCTCTTAGAACTGACGACATCATGATAAATCAGTGTATGCACTGTATCAGTCAGCTTTCCACCATATGGCAAATATCTAAGACAGTTCATGTAGGTTTATTTTTAGCTCATAGTTTTAGAGGTTTCAGGCCAGGACCAAGGGCCTCCTTGTTTTAGGTCAGGGGCAAAGCAGCAAGCACATCACAAGGGGAGCAAACCTTCACCCCTTGGCTTGGAAGCCCACAAAAGTGAAGAAAAGGCCAGGGTCCTACAATTCCATCTATGGACACACCCTCAGTAACCTAAAGACCTCACACTAGGCCCTGCCTCTTACAGATCCTGTTGTCTCCCAGATGTGCTGCTCCAGGAACCAAGTACATATTTAACTCATGAGATTTTGGGCACATGTAGGGCCCAAGCTACAACATAGGCCAACCCAACACAATCAATATGTTTATGTTACATTGAAGAAAAAATGCTGCTCCAGACGTGATAATTAATCAGCTTTACTAGTCAATATCATCTATGTGAGCACACATGTACATAAATGCTATTTCCTAATCAAGTGACTACAAAGCAATTTTATACGGTATTTGATGGTCCATTCTAGCTGAGTCAATAAAATATCTTCCAATGTGATTAAAAGTAAAATTTTACAATAGGTCAAAATCTACTTTAAATTCATACTACACCAACAATACGTTATCAAACATTTGGCCATTTTCATCTATTATGTTTTCTGTTATTGTTGTTAGTTATTGTTTAAAGAATGTATTATTACATGAAGCTAACAAATGATTAATAAGACTTACATTTGGGCAAATTAAAGAAATAAGTCAGCATGAAAGTTATTATTGCCTCATCTGGTCTCAATCATGCGTGCCTAACCCATGATATATATGCATTGCTTTATCTGACTCACATTCCTCATCCTTGAAAAAAAGAGGTGAAAAAATAAAAGCCATTCAGAAATATTATGAGCCTTATCAAGCAGCCTCTACTCATTTGCATCAGATCCATTTGTCTGATTGTTAAATGAAGCCATTACTTCTCTGCTAGTGAAAAAGAAAGTTTTCATTACCAGCTAATTTTTACTTAAATCTAGAAGATATGCGCATACACAACATTAAAGTTGACTAAAAGAGAAAAAAGTTCTCAAAATCCCAGAATCATCAACCAATAATTTTTATATATTAATCCCCGAATCTCTATCCCTATGAATACACATGTTTTTCAAGATTGATTCAGCAATTCAACAGGTATTGATTGAGATTCTACTACTGTATATCCTGGCATTACAATCACAAAGCACATGTGTAATATTTATTTGCTATTACAACTGAATATAACAATATACATCTTTATCATGTTACTACCTATCAGTACTAAATTTAGTGAAATATAAAAATGTTAACCACACTTCATAAAACATAGATATAGGCTTTACCTGCATCAACAACTCCTCTTTACAGAGCAGTATAGTAGAGTAACTAAGGTTTCGGCTCTAGACTTAAGCTGCTTCCAGTCTAAATTCTGGTAGTTTAATCTTCCACTTTGTAGGATGGCAGCAAATGTCACACTTTCTGTTGTGCTGGGGGCTAAGTGATGTGATACATAACTGCTTAAGACAGTGCCTAGTACAAAGCAAATATCATGTGTTTTATTTTGTCTTGTTTATCACCCAGCTACATTGTTGCATGTTCTCTCCTTTAGGAAGCTGACAATGCCTACTACAAAGTAAATACCACTTGTTTTACTGTTATTTCTCTCCATTACATCACACAACTACATTCTCAACATGTTCTTTTCTTTATGAAGTAAGTAGTTTCTATGATAAAAAATGCTATAAGTTATAAGTACATCCTTGATCCAGGTACGGTGGTGTGCATTTGTAATCATAGTATTTGGGAGGCTGATGCAGCAGGATCACTATGAATTAGATGCATAGTGAGACCCTATCTGAAAAACACATATGTAGTGACTCATCCACATGGCTGGCACTGACAACGGGTCTACAAACTGTGGTACAGGCTTTCAGAGTAAATGCTAAGGGGATTTGACAGACATTGTCACATACTGAAGTTGCATTTCTTGTTATGTAGGTCTTGCTTTACCTTGGTCCTAACCATTGAGAAGAAAAGTATAAAAACTAGGTGTAAAAAGTAAAGCCATATTAATATGCTGAGCTGTAAAAGGCTCAAGTCAACACCTTCTGACATTGCCAGTCCTATGGATAACCCATTACTATTATGGTCTACTGGACTATAGTGGATTATTTTGCTGAATTCACATACCTACAATATTTAAATGGCAATGGAATACGCATCTGACAAACTAAACAAAAAAAGGGGATATAAATGAAGGACCATTTTGTATCTGTATGTACAAAATAGTTTGAAGATATACAGCTACTTTCTCTAAATTCAATGAGAAGAAGGATTTTTCCTAATAGTGTATGGACAAGATATTATGTCCACATTTTGTACTATGAATAACCACTACAAAGACAACAATCTGCAATGTATTAATTATTGAAACTGTCCCACTAATCGATTTTAAAACTGTCTCATTGCTATTTGTTTCTCAATAAAATTTAAAAAAACTAAAAAACAAAAACATACATACATATGTACATTCTACCATTAGAAAAAAATATATACCTAAAGTGTCTTTAATTAAAATTATTCCAATTTAATTAAAGATCTCCTATTTCTTTTGCATATGAGTCTTATATCTAAATTAGAAATCATTTTCATACAATAAAACCTGTTCAGTGCTTAAATGACTTTGCCATATTCCTTGTTTAATTCCTCTGACCACTTACAGCATTTTATTCAAGAAAAAATTGTGGTATTTTTAGAAAGCTATGACATGTCACCTGATCCAATTAAAACTATTTGATTTCTCAACTAAACACTTTGTTTCCTTCCTCCAAACAAGTACTGTAAGTATTTATAAGAATATCTCATTGGTTGTTCTGACTAACCAGTTATTACTTTTGTTCAACAATGTTAGTTAGACTATATTTCTTTCATAAGTTTTTTTTCTTGTCTCTTGTTTTCGATTATTACCCATTTTTTAAATAAACATTTACTTGAGAGACACTATGGAAGTAATTGGTATGTCATGACAAGCAGTATGTATTTTGAAGACCAGAATGACAGACATGCCAAGCATGACCCTACTATTACACATTGCCCTCTTCAGTGCAGTTGTTTAGATCACAAGTATCACCATATATAGTTAGCCAGGGTGAGAATCCTACCAATTGATGTCTTTAGAATTGTTTTGCTCATATTTTAGATTATCCTCCTCTGTTTTCAAGAATATGCAACAACTATAATTTTGGTAAAAAAACTCCTGAAATCACTTTACATACTTTTCCTCTATCCATATGAAAGTTTTAAAGTGAAAACATTTTACAGGTCTATTAGTCTAGCTCTAGTCCCAAAATCTTTGTTTCAAATCATCATGTTCACCATAAGTAACACCATAATCTAGGAGAATGAAGCAATTTTATTGGCTTCCAGCCACATGTTTTTAAGCTTTTATGCCATAAATTTTTAACTGATTCATATAATTTCATCCTTATCTTTAAATAGATGACCATGAATAATGAGATTAAAATAAATTGATAACTGCATTAGTCCTAATTATCCTTGATGAATGAATGGAAGAAAAAAATGCTACACTACAGACATGCACATTGATGTGATCAATTATACAGGATAATAATTCAGAGCACTTATGTGATCAATAAATAGCATACAGACATCATGACAGGAAATTTAATTCAGATTTTATAAGGATTTACAAAACCATAAGCAATTGCAGAACAACAAATGAAAATGTGTGTGGTTTTGGAAAACTACAACTCACCTAACTTCCGAACTAAAATATAATTGGTCCAATTAAAGAAACTAACAGCAAGTTTTATTTCTATATTTTTAAACCTGGTAAACATTTTTCCATAATTTATCACATTAGAATCACAGACTTTATAAAGTTTCTTTGATCAAGTACCTCAGTTATAGTAAAGAGTGAAATTATAGTGTAACGATAATGCCACCGATTTTGTATACTTTCATGGCACTTTGTAATTCTGCAGTGATTTACCTACATTATTTTGTTTGAAATCATTTTGTTCAATATATCAGGCTTCAGTGATATTCAAACAATTTTATACTACAACGTCTTTTCGCCCTCAACGTGGCTTTGTACATTCTCCCAGTCATGTACAAAGTCAAGACTCCGATTTCCGCAATGATTTCAATGATTAAACTTTTATGCCCCACCCCCAAACTGCATCTCTGCTTTGTGATGCAAGGGCTCTGATCCTGCAGGTCAGATTTCTGCTTTATCTGCAACATTCAACAGGAGGCGCTAAAGAGACCGGAAGGCAGAAAGGAAGATGTGCTCTGGTTTGCATCCAGTCTGCTCACTGTTGTCTTGATGATGAACCTTCACCTTGGCTTGTCATTCTTGAATCTTTCTCCAGATACTGTTAGAAACCTGTATGGGCGTTCAGCAGCTCATGTGCTTTAGTGCTGTTGCTGAAGACGACAGCCACATTCATTGGTAAGGCACCAAATTAGGGGAATGTCAATAATATTAATTGAATTTATTAATTATTTGGTTATTTGTCAAGTGGAATTTGTAGGCAGTTTACATCTTTACATGATAAATTTATAGCATGTAAGTTATTTCCTGTGTTTTGGGAAATTGGTTGGGGCTTGATTACCAATAACCATTGTAACTATTTCTACTTAATATAATAAAAATAAGAACTTGCAGCACCTTTGTTAAACATACAGGCCCTCTTGCTGAAGATAGAAGAGTTGCATTCACTCATAAGACACCATATTAGTTCCCTGTGATCCATGTGTGAATCTGTATTTGGTTATTGACATTTAAGTTATCATATCTTCATTCTTACAAGTAATTTTGCAGAGGAACAGTCGTGACCATGTCAATTTACATCTTAAAAATAGTTTCCTTTAAGTTATATGAAAATTAAGTGTATATGCAGCCTTGCTTAATGATACTAAATTCATCTCCACTGAATATTTGTTAAAATAAAAAGAAAAAAAAATCATAACAAAATAGGAGCACAACAGTAGTTAACTCATGGAATATTGCTATCTTTAAAATAGTTACTCAGAGTATAAGATATAGGTATAAAATGTTCTCTAAGAGATATTACCACAAATCTTTCTTTTCAATAGATGAAGAGAAATTAACAGTACAAATATCTTGTATTTTCCTTCCTTTTCTTTTCCTTTTACCCTCCCCCCCCCCAGTTCCTTATACTTTTTGAACAATTTCTTCCCATTTCCCAGTATTTTTTATGTTTTGATCTTATTTATTCTTTCAGTTTCTCATATCAGGGAAACAATATAATGTTTATACATGTCAGTCTGGTTTATTTCATTTATGGTCTCAAGTTATATCCATTTATCTATGAAAGTTTTAAGTTTATCTTTTAGAGTTGAGTAGTATTTCTTCATATAAAAAGGCCACATCATTTTTATCTACTTCTTGGTTGATGGGCATTTGGGTTGTCTCCAAGATTCAGCTATTACCTATTATGCTGCCATAAACATGGGTGCACTTATGTCACTGTGGCATGATCTTAATTCTTTTGGGAAGATACCAACAAAGGGAATTGGGTTGAACAGGACCTCTAATCCTCATATACTGAGGAGTCTCCAATTTCCACAGTGGTTGTACCAGTCTACAATACCACCAACAGTGGAGAAGGGTTCTTTTTTTTCCCCCTGCAGCCCTGCCACCATTTGTTAGTGGTTGATTTGTTTTTTTTTGTTGTTGTTGTTGTTTTTTTTGTTTTTTTTGTTTTTTTTTTGTTTTTTTTTGTATTTTAGGGACGAGTCTACAGGGTGTTCAGGGTCTCACTACTAGGTCAGACTGATAGTGATCCCCCTGTTTACAGCCTCCCAAGAGCTGGAATTACAAGCACGTGTCCCCACACCCAGTCTAGTGGTTGATTTCTTGACAATAAGCATTCTTTCTGGGTTGCAATTGAATCTGTGGATTTTTTTAATTTGCATCTCTCAAATGACAAATGATGCTGAGTATTTTCCCATGTATTTCTTATTCTTCATCTGAGAAGTGCTTGTTCTTCTCAGATGTCCATTTATAGATCTGGTCTTTGAATTTGGGGGCTCTGATTTTTTTCAGTGTTTTTATATGCTTTAGATAGAAGTCTGTTGTCTGAAGGACAACTGGCTAGAATTTTTTCCCACTCTGTGAATTACCATTTTACTCTGCTCATTTCTTTTGCTGTGCAAAAGCTTATTAATATGATGAGATCCCAGTTTTTGATTCTTTGAAGTATTTCCCATGTAATCTGTGTTTGTTCATCAGATCTACCTACATCTATGTTTCAAGATTTCTACTTACCTTCTCTACTAGTAAATTTATTTTTTCTGTTTTAATATTTAGATCTTTGATCCATTTTGACTTTAGCCCAGTGCATGGCGATAGATATGTGGAAAATCAGTTTTTCTAGTACTATTTATTAAAAAGGCTTAACTCCTTTCACAGAGTTAAGGTGGCTAAGTGTATCTGGAGTTGTTGCTTGAGAGGAATACTATTGCATAATTGTTTTACTAAAACCTCTACAGTGGAGTACTGTTTTTAAGAGTTTGGGATCTTGGCCAATCAAGTAAAAGAGAAATACAGCTTTAATCCCTTTCGTTGATTTTTTATTTATTTTATTTTATCTTGTTTTATTTTATTTTTTGGTTGAGGGAGATTGAGTCTTACTGTGTAGTTATGTGTAGTTCAGGCTGTCTCAGCCCAACCTTGAACTCGAGATCCTTCTACCTTGAAAAATATTGTGATTACAGACCTGTGCTACCATACCAGGTTAATATAATTTTAATTGGCATTTATCATATTTTGAGCCATACTCAAAATCTTTTCATATGTCTATATGGCATTTTTGGAGTTTTTTTCTGTAAATGATCTGTATCTTTTGCCCTTTTGTTCTATATATTTTATTTTTTCTTCTCTATTTTTAGAAGCATTTTATGTGTTTGGGACAATAGTCTATATCAAATATGTCGTTCTTTTCCTCAGTTTTTCTGAAAAAGTTTATGTATTTATATCTCCAATCTATTATATCATCTCCTACCTACTATGATGAATGGGTGTCATTTTAAGGATCCCAAAGCTACTTAATGAGAAAGTCACATTTCCCTCTACTTTTAGATATATCTTTATTAATAATGTAGTTCACATGAATAAATCTTTCCATCTGGCTTCATGGGCTTTTATATTTACTCATCTTCCAATAAAATGCACTTTTAATTACAGAAACTTTTTAACTTGTGTTGAGAAATACATTATACTTTGGGGATTCTCTCATTTGTCATTTGTTTACTCTTCCATATAAACATGATAATCAACTTGGATACTCAACAAAAAGGAAAAAAATTTTGTTTTTATTGAAACCGAGGTAAACAAATATCTGGAAATTACTGACACATTTATGATATTGTATTTTCTCCATAACTGTTCTGTACCTTTCTATTCACGTTTATTTTTCTTTATTTGTGCTTATAGTTTTCTTCATAAAGATTTTGCACATATTTATTAGTTTTTGTTTAAGAACTAAGTTTTCTTTCATTTTGTCTTATTTATCTTATTATACAGGAAGTCTAATTCTTCACTATGCCTTCTAATTGCTTATTTATGCAAATAAGAAAGCTACTGATTTCCAGTGAAGGATACTGATTATGTGTCTTGTTACTGTGCTAAAATCTCTGACTTGTAATGGTTTTCCACAGCTTTGGGGGATGGAGAGATTCTGAGATATAGAGTTATAATATTTCTAATACAGATAGTTGAGTGTCTTAATTCACCAATATTATTTATCTAATTTCTCATATCTAGAGACATTAGCCATTAAGTAATAATTGAGACTTAAACAACACTTGAGATCCTTTGGATTCTTTTCTTGGTTTTGACTTTGGTAGAATGCCTCCAATTTTGTTTCTAGCTAAGATGCTCACTTTCACCTGACAGCTGTGTATGCTGTAGTGCTGAACTATCTGCTGGCTCATAATTTATTAGTACCAAGTGTTGAGTTTTTCAGACGTCATTTCAGTGTCTATGCAGACGACCATACAATTTTGCTCCGAATGCTAATACAATGATTGGTTACAATAATAGATATCCAAATAAGGATCCATTGTTGAGGATAAACACTGGGATGACTAAATATTTAGCATGATAGAAGTAGGTAGTTATGATTAGCAGTGGCAGGACAGAAAATTAAAAATTTATCATGGTCATATTACAAAATGATTTCACATTATTTGTGTGATAAAATTTGATTTTGTCTTAAAAGTAATAAACCATTCATAAAGCTTCTTACTGAGAGTTTTCTATTTTATTTATTTTCTCCTTCAGAATTTTTAATAAATTTTATTAAAAGTATGCTTTGGGCAAACAATTTTAATCTTTATTGTTGTCATATTATATACATGATAAAATTAAATTACAAGTCATATAAGTGAACCCAAAAAATTCTTTATGCAAAGTATATTTAGATTTAGATACCTAAATACAATCTGGTTTGGAAAATGAAATCATGTTTATAGTTGTATTCATGAGTGTGTCACATCCAAAGCTATACAATGAGATTTCTGAAGGGGCAAATCCAGGTACCAACAAAGACACTTTTCTGAATTAGGATGTTTCACCAAACATTGAAAACCACCAATCTTTTAGTTCTTTTCTTGTACATTATTCTGTATCCACATTCACTATATCTGATTTATAGTGATTAAATCCACTATATCTGGATTTAATTTCATTTTCTTTGTGACATTTTCCATAGATAGATACCATCAGCCGCTGCCTTGGAGGTTGAATGTCCTGCTGAGTGTCCACTGTTAGTGTCTGATCTGGGCAACACCAAGAAGGTTCTCACTCTGGCGCTGCTAAACAGAATCTCCCTAGACTGAGTGTTCGATTTTAGAAATGTCTTTCTAGTAGCATGTCACATGACAAACAGTGATAATGACAAGAGATATCATAATGATCTAGATGATACCTGGTGCCCCTGAACAAAAGAGGACAAAATTCATAGGAATTGAGAAAATATAATCATCATGGCTGATTGGGGAAAGGGGATTAGAGAAAGAAGACAGTCAGATAACTCCCAGTGTCTGGTGTTAGGTAACTAAGTAGATAATAAGGAATTAACTAAGATAAGGAACACAGGAAGATAAGTCCCTTGGACTGGAAGGATAGCAAGCTTATTTTGACCTGTAGGTGTCAAATATGCAGATTTCTTTCTTAGAGGTTGGTAAAGATGGAAAGGGCATAAGTACACAATTTGAAATTATTGGCATAGAGATAGATTACTATTTAATCTGCATGAATGAATGAAGACTCAAGAAAACAGTGGAAGGAGAAGGCTAATACCTCAGAACAACCTTGACGACCATAGGAAATTGTAAGAAAGATTAAACATTATAACATGCATGGAAACACTCTGTATACTGCTCAATATTTGCCCACTGACATTGTTTCTATGGTTTCTATGGCTTAAATAAGCATGTCTTATAGAAAATAGTTCATTACCCACATTCATCTAAGTACATGTAAAGATCAAATAAAGACGTAAAAGTTTCAATCCTACTTCAATATGAAAATGCCATTGAAATTTTGACACCTTCTGAACTTCAGTTTATACCTGTAAACACAAATAATATTCTTTTTTTAAGTTAGAGGTCAGTTTTTAAAACCCAAAGAGAAAAATGCCAATTTTATTTGGGAAATGAATACATTACACTTTAATGAAAATTGAAATAGAAGTAACAAATGCCACTAAAGTTTCTCTTACACAATTCAAATTAAAATTGTGATTTTAACTGTAGAATTACAGAGCTTAAAGTGATTTTTAGAATATATACATGTAATTTTCATCTTCTTTTTCAGATGTTCTTTTAATATGCATAAATATTCTAAAGGCATATTGCATCTACATTTCAGTTTCTTTTCATTAATTAAAATAAAAGCATAAAGCCTTGTAAATATTCATTTTATTTATGAAACAACACAACTTGGGACCATAACCCCACTTTGAATAATTAACCTTTAAAATCTGTAAAATGTAAAGTGCCTCAAGTGCTTCACAGAGAAAGCAAAAAAAAATAACTAAATTAGATACTGCAAAGCTTAGTAGAAGAGTAATAAGACAACAATAGGTGGTGCTGCTGGAATAGAATACTGAATGCATACATTTGATTCAACAAATGTCACAGAAATTCTTCAGGAAAAAAAATTATTATCTTTATTAAATTAAGAGTTGATTTGAGAACAGTATTAAATCCTCAGTGGGATGAGCTTTGAGAGAGGGAAAAGAAGGCTTCAAGCAACTTATACTGAAAAAAAAATACTCTTCCACCTGTGCAAGCAACTGTTTACAAAGTGGGTTTAAATGTTAAGAAGCCAAATTCCATAGTAACTTTTAAAATCAGAGTCATCTTAAGTCTGCTATTGTCATATCTGTTAAAATAAAGCTTTAGCTTTCAGCTGCAAAAAGATGCTCATGAGAACTTTTTCATGAGCTTGTTGTGGGGTCTTGCTTTCTTGTCCTGACATTCAAGTAGAAGACAGAAAATCTGGACTTTTTCCTTTTCCCTTTGCCTGAACAGCTTTGATACGTGAAGGACCTTAACCTCACACAATGGCTATCTAATAAGATGCTAAGGATTTGCTGAAGTTCTGTAAAGGCTCTATGTGTCTGCTCTTCGTGCTGGCTTGATGAATTTCATGTATTTCAATAATTGATGACAATTGAGATTTTAATGGAAATCAATGGATGTATATATCCAATTGTTCCTAAGGCCTGTTTAACTTGTCATCAAGCCAATGCACTTTTTTCTTCTTACATATAGAAAATAAATACTGCGGTGGAATCCCAGTATCCACATCTTTCTCTGTGGTAGAGGGGCAGCTGCAGTTTAGGTACTAACCATAGTTACAGGTGGCACTGTGCTTTCTCAGCCCAGCTCTTCAGTTTCTGGACCAGGTATAAATGATTGTTTAATACTCTATATTTGCCTGATTGTGTGGTTCACCTTCATATCCATGGTCCTTTCCACAATGCCTGGCATGCACCAGACACTCAGTGCAGATTTGCTAACTTATTGCATGGGTTCTGAGCACAGATGCATCAGTCTGATGGTACATTTCCCCAATTCCCACATGTAATTTTCTGATGCTCACTAGTATTCATCTCAAAGCTGGCTAGCACAATGTAAGGAATCTATGTTCCCTACATTATTCAAAAATGCCTTAATTTTTTCCACAGGAAATTACTAGAGACAATAGAGTCTGAGCCTATGATTTGTGCTTTTATATATTTTATAAAAAAGGAAACTAAAGAGTAGAAAGTGAGAACGTGGCAGTTCTGAGAACTATAGGAGTAATGAGAAATACCTATCTGGACTATGGAATTAGACAGGTTTTAATTAGAGCATAGAGACACTCCCATTATAGGTGGACTATGCTATATTATTAGCTAATTAATCAGGAAATTATAATCTGTACTTTGAAAGTTTATTTTATATATGTATAGTATCTTATACTTGGCAAAATATAAATATATTTTCTATATTCAAACAAAAGTGTCATTATGTTTGGTCACTTTTCTCTGAGTTTCAGAACTGCAGAAGTGGCATAGATATATATGTTATGGCCATGACATACTCTAAAGAAACCATCATAAAGGCAAGTGTTCTCTCTCTCTCCCTCCCTCCCTTCCCCCTGCACCTCCTTTTTTTAAGCAAATCCGTTTATGTGGAATAATTGGGATAGATTAGTCAAAAATGCTTTCATCTTTGCTTCTTGCCTACATTGCACTTTAAAATAATTAAAACTCCAGATTGTTTCTGTTTTTCACCTGAGTTTACTGGCACCCAGCAAAGAAGCCCACACTTTGATTTTAATCACGGCCAGACAACCCAGGGCCCCTGTCTCAGAGGCAGCAAGAGCGGCAAGTAGAAACCCTGCTGGGTAATTTCAAAGCAATGTACTTCCTGCTGCTTGCCCTACAGTAGGATTTCTGTTCTGCCAAGGGCACCAATAGAAGGCAAATTCCAATTTGCACTTCACACATAAATTCCCATTATGCCAAGGGGTTTCGAAGGAAACCACAAGCTACCAGCTCAGCAGTCAGAGGTCTGTTAACAGACCTTTAACTATGATCTATTGTGCAGCAGGACCTGAAAGACGCACACGGAGTCTACTTTATAGAGCCTTACTTGCCTGACACTGTTTTTCCTTGAGATAATTATAAGTGTTTATTTTGGCTTTTAACAACTATAATCACATTATTTAGCATGATGCTGTTTTGTCATCAGGTTAAATGAATACAGAGTTGTACCAGAATTTCCTTAGGAACTTACTCATAGGTTTCACTGGCCAGAGAATTTAAATTATGAGATAGAGTTGGTTAGTTATATCAAAGCTTTATGGATAAAAAGATGTTTTCCCCCACAAACCAGTAAATGCACTGTTGTGTGCAACACAGAAATCTTAAATGAATGGGGTATAATCTTTCTAATTAGAGTAGTGTGGCTCTCTTTTGCTTTGACATTCTGCTTTCAATGGTTTAATGGTGATAGAGGCTCACAATGAATCTGGCATAATGGCATTCAAGGGGTCCTGGATGAAAAATGTTGCTGAGATTACCATGTGGAATCAAGAACAGCACTTCTCAGAGTTATCTGGAATTGGGTTTAAAAATACCAGCACATCACAAAGGGTTCTGCAATCACTGCTAAGTTTGAGCAACTGTTGAAACATCACGCTGTGCCAAATTGCACTTGATGGCCCAGTAACAACAGAGCTAGAATATTCTCAGATGTATTCTAAAAATATTTCTCTCCAGTGGAAACCAGTTTTCAGAACTGAAAAAAGGTTCATCTCATTTCGAAATCACTCAATTCAGTGTGAGTCAACCACAGAGAATATATCAAGATTTTTCAATGAGTGATATTTATAATAAAGCCTTTATGAAATTTTTATCTTTAATATTTATCTGATGTCTATATTTTATTAATTATATTAAAAGAAATATCTCTTCCTATAATTATCAATTGCTGTCATTTAAAGTAGTAAATAGGGACCGGGGAGATGGCTCAGTAGAATAAGCACTTCCCTGGCAAGTGCAAGGGTCTGAGTTCAATCCCCGGTTCTGCCAAAAAAAAAAAAAAAAAAAAAAAAAAAAAAAAAAAAAAAAAAAAAAAAAAAAAAAAAAAAAAAAAGTGGTGACTGACTTTCTTTTTTTAATTTTAAAAAATTCTTTTATTTATTTAATCATTTATTTTTTGGTATGGAGTCTTACTGCGCAGCTCGGACTCATAGTGATCATACTGTCTCACCTTCCCCAGCTCGAGGATTATAGACATGCGCCCCCACATGCAGTTTCAGTGGCCAGCACGGTATGCCTGGGGTTGTGGGCTGAGTTGGGGACTGAATCTGTATCCTTACTTAGACCTCCAAGCTATGCCCCCAGCACATAACTGGCTTTCTTAAGAAATTAATGACTATCGTATGTTTTATTTACTTAACATTGTTCTTCCTGTGGAATGCTCATAAATGAACATATAAGGTTTTCTAATGTGACAGCAAATGAAACAAGATGACAAATGAGGAATATGGTTTTGAAATCACTGATTTCATCCAAAAGGCATGATGCATTTAATTATGCTTCTTTTGCGTGAAAACCTGCAGAGAAGTTTGCAGTATGACTACCTCATTCATTATTTATTCAATGAATTCAATACCTAATTCATAGATAAAGATCCTCATTGAGTATTTGCTTAATTTTAGCAAACTCATATCCACCAGATAACAGAAAACTGCCAACCATACTGGTAGTACAAATAGAGAAAATAAATACCAAATCAAATAGTGTGAATCAGTCCTTCCAATAGCCTTAACAACTAAAACTATCAAGGGCTGACCAAATAGCTCAGCGGGTGCAGGAACTAGAATTCGATCCCTGGGCCTGCTGTGCTGGCCTTGTCCCCGTGATGCACTGAGATGCAATTGAGACTAGGCATGGTGATGCGAGCCTGTAACTCCAGCTCTTTGGAGGCTGTAAACAGGCAGCTTACTACAAGTCCCATCTATTAGTGAGACCCTGAATATCCTGTAGACCCTTCCCTAAAATATAATAATAATAATAATAATAACAATAATAATAATAATAATAAATAACAAAAGTTTTAAGAGTTTATAGACACACATGCTCTCAAGCACACACACACACACACACACACACATTTATGATATATTTTAATTGTTGAAAGATCCAAACCTGGTAGATCCATAGTCAGACCAAGGAGTAAGTGTCTGTGCAATTCTGCATGGCTCTGTCCTTGGGTATCTTGCAAAAACTAAGTTCCTTTTTCATTTGAGCAAAATATTGCCCTTTTCCTTGCTACAGCAAACCTTTGCCAAAAAAAGAAACCTAAGCAACTTATAGAAAAAATCTATGTTGCTTTTAATTTTGCTGCTGACAAAGTAGCATATTCTTTAGTCATTTCCTGTCCAGTAGAAAGATATTCTTAATCTTAACTTTAGTTTTCTTTCATTAGGTTGTACTGACAGAATAAAGAGATAAAATAAATTAATTTTCTCCTTTCACTACAGCTAGCAGGAACATGTTACAGTGAAAACTAATAAAAATTAATGATTCAATGTCTTCATAGTCATTTTGTCTCTGGAATTCTATGTGCAGGTAGATTTTGCTCAAATAAATAGGCAAGATTGATCCTTACTCATGTAATAACTAGGAGAATTCACATTTTGAGCTGTCTTCTTCAAGTCTTTATAGTGTGGAAAGGCCCTTCTTTCTGTATTGTCATATGATTTTCTCTCCCTCTCTTCGAAGGACATTGGCCATATTGGACTACAGCCCATCCTAATAACCTCATTGTAACCTAATTACTTCTCCAAAGATGGTTGTATTTCCAAACACAATCATATTTTGTGATATTAAGGATTAGAACCTCAACATAGAAATTTACCAAAGCAAAATTCAATGCCTGACAATGACATTTATTTCTCAAAATAACCTAATTTGCAAAGAATTGTCATTAAAATTTTCTACAGCTGGGATGTTGAGTGTTACCAAAAGTCTATATGTTAAACTCTTGGTCCCAAGAGCAATGCTATTTGGGTGGTTCCTAGGACCCTATAGAGAGGAATCTTATGTGAGGTCCTTGAGTTAGTGGGGGTATTTCCTGGAAAAGGATGGTAGAACTCCTATCCCCTACTCTTGATCTTTGCTTCCTGTTTTATGAGGTAAATGATTTTCTCTTCCACACCTGATACATTTTGCTGCCTTCTCTAGAACTCACAGTGATTCAGTCTTTGATTGAATCCTTCAGAACTATGAGCCAAAATAACCTTCTTTTCTTTTGCAAGTCATCTGTCTCAGGTACTTTCTAATAATGATGCAAAACTAATTCACATAAAACCTCAGTAGAAATTGATTAAAATCCGACAAGGCAAAGTAAAATTCGCAGAATACATTTTAGCATTTTGTTCATTTACAAAGTGTGTAAGAACATTGCAAAATATCAGAGCCCTGAATATAAACTTTCTGTGCACATTTCAAGGCATTCTGTAAATACGGAAAAAGACATCATTGTGTAGAGCTTGGGAGCACTGACTTACATCAAAAATGAGGGGATCCATCTTCTCCATCTGTTTATCAGTTCAGTAACCTGGGCAAGTTACTTAAGCTCTGCAGATTACAGTTTCCTGATATATAAAAGGATGTTAATAATAATGACTACCATGTCAGGTTGTTGGGAACAATGGTGCTTGGCTAAAGGTTCATACTACAGATTACCGTTATTAAATGTGCTTGTGACAGAATTAGGGCAGTCAGAGTACATCAGTGGGTCCAAATAAAAGCTCCCCACAGAGGGATATTTATGCTGGAATACACTCTATGACTTTTTGGGTTTTTTTGGGTTTTTTAACAGTTCTGTAACTTTATTTTAAAGACAGTTCTTGTCCACATTCACTGTCTGGAGATTTTTGAATGTGGTGACAGGGACATAGGCTACTAAGTATACAAATTGTTTGATGAATCTTTATCCTTATTCCATTTCCTGGACAACTGTACTTGAATAAAAGGTAGGATATTGCTTATTCCTTTGCTCCAGACAGCTTTGTTGAGCCTGGTGTCAATGCACACATATGGAGTCCCCATCTCCTTCCTGAGGTGCCCAAGGAGCATGCTTCTTGAAGCCCACTCAATTGACGCGCCTGAGAATGTTGACTGTGTATTCTCTGGTCACCACTTTGTTGATGGCAGAAAAATCTTTCTTCTCACCACCTTTCTTTGTAGGAGCCATTCTGCCAGGCCCAAGTTGGAAAAGAAGAGCATGATGGATTGTAGTTATTCTATAAAATTATTAACATTAAAAGTTATGAATAAAAGATGAACTTCTAGTCAAAGTGGAAAGAAAGCTGATTGCCACACATTTAATAGATATAAACATTAAGGTACATGATCGCATCAAAGAGTCAAACTGCCAAGGAAAAATGACAAAAGTATAAATTGACAGACTAAGAAGTATGAAAGGTGACCAATCAGATAAAACTACAATTAATATCACTAATTAAAAGGAATTGTAAATTAAATAATAAGGTACATCTCACTCATTCATCTGAAGAAAACTCAGAAGATTGGCAATATCTCAAGCTCACGAGTTTCAGGAAAAAGGAATTTGATATGAAAGACTTTTAATGAACAATGTGAACACATCCATCAAAAGTATGATGTACAAAATACCTAATTTGGCAACTTTACATGTAGAAATTGCTCACTACAGAAAGAATGAGAAAGATGAGTATATGCAAAATGTATTCCTTGTAGAGTGAAAAATTATGATCATTATTATTTTGTGGTACCAGGGATCGCACTTGGTACCTTTCTTCTAGTAAGCATATTTTTCCATTGTCTGAAATCCTCTAATATCTCTTTTCTTAGGGTGTTGTAATTTTCCATGAAAAGATCTTCGACTTCCTTGGTTAAGTAAACTCCAATGTATTTCATTTTCCGTGGTGCTATTGCAGAAGGTATTATTTCTATAGTTTCCCTCTCAGTGTGTTTGTTATCTGTGTAGAGGAATGCTTTAGACTTTTGAGTATTGCCTTTATATCCTGCTATACAACTAAATTTGTGTATCAATTTTAGTAGCTTCTTCGTAGAGTTTTTTGGGTCTTCCAAGTAAAGTATCATGTCATCTGCAAATAGTGATAATTTAACTTCTTTATCTATTCTTATTCTTTTCTTCCTCCCTCTTGTCTAATGGCTGTGGCTAATGATTCCAAAACTATATTGAATAGGAGGGGTGATAGAGGACATCCTTGTCTTCTACCAGATCTAAGAGTAAAAGATTTTAGGTTTTCCCCATTTAAAATTATGTTAGCCATTGGGTTGTCATAGATGGCTTTTATAAATCAAGAAAGAGGGCTTCTATTCCAATTTTCTGTAGGAATTTGAACATGAATGAGTTTTGTACTTTTCCAAAAGCTTTTTCTGCATCAATTGAGATGATCATGTGGTTTTTAGATTTCAGTCTATTAATATAGTGTTGGAGGTGCAATGCTAGTGTGTTTATTTGTTCCCATTCTGTTTTCCTAATGTATGAGTTCATAGCTATGATTTGCCTTCTGAGAACCACTTTCATCGCATCCCATAAATTCCGATAAGTTGTGGTTGAATTTTCATTGAATTGTAGATATTATTGAATTTCTTGTTTAATTTCATCTGTGGCCCACTGATTGCTGAGTAGGGTGTTGTTTAATTTCCATGTATTTAGCACGTTTTTCTGGTTTCATTGCGCTGTGGTCAGATAATATGCATGAGATAATTTCTGTTTTCTTGCAGACACTTAAGCATGACCTATGGACTAATATGTGGTTTGTTTTAGAAAATGACCCGTGTGCAGCTAAA